>JAYKYS010000666.1:0-5000 GCA_036924285.1 Asterella californica
TATAGTTACTTGACAGTGTGAATCTGCTCAACTCTCACTTGTAATTCATATTTGAAAAACCGAGGGTGTATAAGAATGTGACATTTGGCTATATATGAAGTCTTGATCCTAAAAGTTTAGGATACTAATACAAACGTCAGAGTAATATGTGTAAGATGGAGTTTACAGAGTATTGTTAGAGAAAATCATAATATATATACCGATGACATGGAATATAAATTTTTATTCAGAAGACACTTTATTTTAGAGGTTCAGAGTCTTAGATTAATTTTCATAAGAAAGTGATATTGGCTTCTGAATTATTTTAGTGATAATAGATATAGTTAGTTCATCATGTGAATGTGTTCAACTCAGAATCAACTGTAATCACTTTTTAGAGGTTCAGAGTCTTAGATCAGTTCTCATCTGAAACTGACTTTGGCTTCTAAATTATTTTAATTGCAGTTGAATAAACAATGGATAGTACAGTATGTTGTTAAGCTGTCACTTGGATTCTATATTTGATCAACTGAGGAACCCTAAACAAAAGAGGGAGAGCTGTGCGCACAGTCCTGATCAAAACTAATCGCTATAGAGGATGATCGAGTAATCCAAAACTATATGATCACGATAATCATTTATTAAGTACATATGATTCATGACATAGTGAGTGTGAAGTGTCCATATGATGGGATATTACAAATGAGTATCCATGAAAATAGTTTCTATAAAATAAATGAGCTCCAAACTGTATATATGTGATATTGATTGAAATAAACTGAAGGTGAGAAATTCAGATATGGATCCTTGAAGGGTCTAACAACTACGTGTGCTAACCACATGCAAAGTATAGAAATGATACAACCGGCAGATTTACATATACGCGGAAAGAAGCAAAGAAGGACCAAGTTTGTTCTTAAGAAAAGTTAAACCCTCCACCATCAATTTTTTGCTCACACTTTTTATGAAGGGGTGTTAAGTGACATTTGAAACGTAATAGGCAAACATGATAAACTCTTTGACAATTGCGGATACATGTATTTTAAGTACACAAGTAGTAAATAGGTGTAAATAGAACAAAGAAAAGTTTAAATACAACAACTTACATGGAGTAATGGAAAAAGTGTCCAATATTTGGGTTTATTATGTATATCTAATGGGTTGCTATGAAAGACTAATGGGTTAAAGAGATCGAAGTTACATAGAGTAATGAAAGAAGTACTACGGTATTTGGATGTATTATGAATAAGTAATGGGTTACTTAGATCGAAATGATATAGGGTAATGGAAGAAGTATTACGGTATTTGGATGTATTATGAATAAGTAATGGGTGACATAGATCAACGTCACATAGAGTAACGAAAGAAGTACTACGGTATTTGGATTTATTATGATAAACTAATGGGTTCCATATTCAAGGTTATTCAAGGTTACTGGACCAGCCAGTCCAATATTTGGGTTTATTATGTATATCTAATGGGTTGCTATGAAAGACTAATGGGTTAAAAGTGACATAGAGTAATGAAAGAAGTACTACGGTATTTGGATGTATTATGAATATGTAATGGGTTCTTAGATCGAAGTGATATAGAGTAATGGAAGAAGTACTACGGTATTTGGATGTATTATGAATAAGTAATGGGTTCTTAGATCGAAGTGATATAGAGTAATGGAAGAAGTACTACGGTATTTGGATGTATTATGAATAAGTAAGGGGTGACATAGATCAACGTCACATAGAGTAATGAAATATGTACTACGGTATTTGGATTTATTATGATAAACTAATGGGTTCCGTATTCAAGGTTATTTTATGCTGGAAGAAAGAAAAACAGACATACATACGAGCAATTAATTTATTCAGTACCAAAGAATCAATTCACGTCCAAAAATGAAAAGAACATTAGTCCACGAGTAATTAATTAGTTTAGTGCCTGGCAGCGTAATATATTTGTTCGATTGCCAAAGAATTAATTCGTAAAAAAAAGGAAAAAAGAATTGGATGCAGCACCGGGACTTCCCGGGAGGTCACCCATCCCAGTACTATTCCGGCCCAAGGGCATTTAACTGCAGAGTTCTGATGGGATCTGGTGGCGTGGCCCTGGTATGACCGCATCACGCTGCAAATGGTGGTATCCAAGTTTATAATAGCCAGTTGTTGAGGCATGAACATGGTTTAGGTAAAAGTTCGAGGGAGGAATAATGTTTATCGATGATGGAGAATTTCATAGAAAAAATCAACTCCGCGAGACAATAAACCACCGGGGAAAAGTAAACCATCGCTACATTATCGCTACATTATCGTAAACCATCGCTACATTATCAAATACACGGGAATAGTTACATCGAGTCTAAAATTTAGCTTAAAGGCCCTGAATAAAATCATACTTTGCGTTGAAGTAGTCGGAATAAGATATCGGGAGCCGTCGCAACATTAATGAATCGGGAGGAGGAGGAAAACCATCGGCACCGGAATAGTTACCATCGGGTAAAAAATGTAGGCTTAAAGGCCTCTGAATTAAATCATACTTTGCGTTGAAGTCATCGGAATGGAATATCGGGAGAGCCTCCGCAACATTAATGAATCGGGAGGAGGAGGAAAACCATCGGCACCGGAATAGTTACGTCGAGTAAAAAAAATCGGCCTAAAGGCACTGAATTAATCGTTATTTACGTTGAAGTCAACGGAATTGAATTTCGGGATCATGTCACAAAATTAAAGCAACCCCAAACATCGGGAGGAGAAGGAAACCATCGGGTCCACGGAAATAGTTACGGCCGAGTAAGAAATTAATGCTTGAAGCCCCTGAATTAAATCGTACTTTTGCGTTGAAGCGTATGGAATTTAATTTCATGAGCCCGTCGCGACACTAAACCATCGCTAATATTCGGGAGGAGGGGGAATTTCAAAGGGACTTGACTTGATCCCTCTGAGTAATTTGTTTCGGGAGTAAAAACGGGCCTAAATTATGAATCAAGTTCAGTGGAAAGGGAAATATTTTGAATTAAAAGGGATGGGATTAAACCGGAGAAGTTCGTTAAAGGGAAATATTTAAAGTTAAAGGTATAGTAATAAAGTGAAGCAAACGGTTTGATTGATTGTTCCGAAAATAGCGTAGAAAGAAATAATAAATAAGCAATAGCAATAATTTATTCACCCTAAGTTGTAGGCAATTAATTAATAGGGTTAGTTAAATTAGGGTCCCTCTGAAAAGCAAGGGGAAAAATCAACTTAATTAATATCGGGAGGAGGAAGAAACCATCATGGAAAATTAAACCATCGGCCTCCAGGAAAAATAGTTATAATTAAATCGTACTTTGCGTTGAAATCAAAGGAATTTAATATCGGGAGCCGTCGCAGCATGAAAGCATCGCTCTATCGGGAGCCGTAGGACACAATCGGGAAAGAATATTCCATCGGGCTCCACGAAAATAGTTACATGGGGTCTTTAAATTAAGGCTTAAAGGCCCCTGGGCCAAATCATTATTTGCGTTTTCGTCAAAGGAATGGGATATCAAGAGCCGCAGCAACATTAACAAATCATAAATATCGAGAGGAGGAGGATGAACAATTGCTCGAACCCCTCGAAGCTAATTGTTTCGCGAGTAAGTGCGAGCCTAGTTCGTATAAGGAAATATTAAAAGGAGATGTTTTAACAAAGATAAAGTTATAGCAACCTAAAAAGTGAAGAAGACGGTTCAATTTATTTTTCTGAGAAAGCGTAGAAGGAAATACTGAAAAGGTATTAGCAACAAATAGTTGAAATTATTCCTCTGGAATTTGAGAAATTCGTAGAAGGAAATAGTACAAAGTTATAGCAATAACAAAGTCGATGCAATAATAAAAGCAAAGCAGTAGATTGAATAAAGCATTAAGTTCGTAATAAGGAAATATTTAAAAGTAGAAGCAATAGTAATAATTTGTTCCTCTAATGTACCGGAAATATTTAAGAAGGAAACAAGAAGAAGGGAATATGTAAAAAAAGCATGGGAAAAATCAAATATAACACATAATACATGATACAAGGAACAAATAAATTAAGAGAGCAGAAGGAAACAAAGGAGAAACACGGGATTGAAAAGATTAAAGCTGAAAGGGGGTGTGTTGTATTTATTTCCCACTAGAAATCGCAAGTATTTTACTTAGCCTTACCCTGGAATGATTAACGAGGCGGTTCGTACCCAAAATGGAGGAGTAAGGGTACTCTTTTATCCTTTTGTAATGCCTAAATGGCTTCAGAATCGCTTTCCGAGAACTTGGGCCAAAGATAGTCATGACTAACGGTAGTTGGCCCGTAGCTAAAGGTCAAATGGGGTATCTCTCGCATCGGGAGCCTTTGTCGGACACCGGGCCAGTACAGTTAAGCACTGTCTTTATCGGGACCATAACTTCGTTACCCTTCCGGAAACTTGGGCTAAAGATAGTCATGACTAAGGCTAGTTGGCCCGTAGTTAAAAGTAATCCGGGTCCCATCGCTGATCGAGATCGAGCCATCGTCTGTCGCACCGGGACCATTTGTCGGACCACGCACAGGGCAACCGGGACCATTCTCTCCTTGTCGGAACCCTCCGAGAACTTGGGCTAAAGATAGTCAAGACTAACTAGTCGCTAAAGCAGTTAGGCGAGCCGGTGAGGACCATCGGGACCATTTTCTGGAGCCAGCAACCCGAGCAGCCTAGAGATGCTTTGTACATCGAGTGTGTCGAGGGACCACGGGCATGAGAAGCCTGGAGTATTGGAACCAATTCTGGGACCATCGAACCGGCCGTGGATCAATTTTGGTCGGGGCGAGGGTTTAGGGAAGGATCAGAGATGGGACCATTTTGGGCATTGATGGAGTTAAGAGTCAATACCTTTTTGGGGTTGATCTGGGCGGGGCGGGGCGGGGTTGGAGTAAAGTAGGGTCTCTGATGGATCAGCGAGCAGATCAGATCTGGGACCACGTAACCCACAACCCTCCCTCCGGGTGGATGGGTTGGGGTAGTGGAGGGTGTAAGGGTGGTCTCCCAACCAAAGGGC
>JAYKYS010000666.1:15000-28253 GCA_036924285.1 Asterella californica
TACTAGCGTTCACGTACTCGGGGCCCCTAAATCGCTTTCCGATCCAATGATTCACTTCGCTCTACGATCAACAGCGTCAAGAACAAGACAATCACATAGCGAGGGCCCTGAACCCGACGCGGCATCTCGTCGAACTTTACAGGGACGAAAACACCACGACCGAGTCACAAGCTTCATCCACCGCACAACCCGGAACCTACGACACTCATCAAATCACAAGACATTCGGAGGTTTCGGGTGGTACGGCAAAGTTCACGAGTTATCGGCAACGGAGCTCCGTCCCGCTTCCAACCGTCTAAATGCCCGTCGGCGTTACAACCTTCCTGTATCGATACAAGCCCCGCGAGGAGACGAGAAGGCGGTCGCCCGCAATCTCACACTCCCTTTGAGAACCATCGACACGGTGCGGCGCCCTTCCCCTTGGGTCGCCAGGAGACCGACCACGACATGAATCGAGCCTGATGTGCAAAGGGTGGTTCCGGCGAGGTTAACCCCACCGTGAAGAACTCCCATTTCAACCGAAGAGAAATATCGGGATGCGTCACGACGCATGGCACAAGCTCCACATCGCACTGTCGGTACCCTTTGGGGAGTCGCACCGCAACTTGCGTCGCTGGCACTACCACTCAACTTCCGCCTGCACCATAGAATGGACAGTCCACCGAACAGCGGTGACCCCGTGGAGTCCCTTACCGTGGTATTCTGCCAGATGTGTGACTTCGGTCTCGTGGTACCCCGAGGAGGAGCACCCCCTCATATATACTTCTGGGGAACGGCGGCCCCGCCCTCCTCTTTGGTCCGCGAAAATTATACCACAACCCGATTTTTCTACAAAAACGGCTAAGTAAATGAACCACAGAGGAACATTCCGAAGAAAACCCAGACGCGTCAGACCCTGGGAACACGCATACTCGGGAAAAGGAGACCGTGACAGACTCCCAGAACACGCATACTCGGGAAAAGGAGACCGCGAAAGACTCCCAGAACATTGCGCGAATCATTGCATACTCGGGAAACGAGACCACGGCAGACTCCCGAGGCATGGGAGTTGACCGCATGGTCAACCCCAAGGCCATCGAGGACTCACCCCTTGCAACTCATGGAACCGTGCGGGTCTGACAGTCCTTCTTGTCAGGCTCCCCCGGATCTCACGTAGAGACACGAGCCTAGACAGGGTACAGCCTTCAATGCATCTCCCGCGGGTTACGGGGCACGCGACAGCCGCACCCGCCGGGGGTGGCTCGCCGACGGAACCCCCTTCCCTTATATATACTTCTGGGGAACGGCGGCCCCGCCCTCCTCTTTGGTCCGCGAAAATTATACCACAACCCGATTCATTCTAGCGGCTAAGTCCTCAAGGGTGCGGCACCAAAAATGCGATAACTCGGCCATTTAGATTCAGAATGCATTAATTCTTTTTTCACAAGGACTGTTTTCAGTTGGGGCACGTGCATGGTGAATTTCAGGGTCATTGGCTTATGGATTAAATTCTCGCTCACGAATAAGTGACCCAGATTCACTAAAACAGTCTCCACTGCCTACACGTGGGTACAGATCACTCCAGATCTCGAAGGTGGCTCGATGGAATTGGCTCAAATAAATTTTAGGTGTGAGGACTACTCTCGAGCTACCCGAGGGGAAAATTTCAGGTCAAATGGGGACGGTTTAATCAGCCGAATATAATTTCAACTGATAATTAGACAGAAAATCCTGGAAAAATATAAAACGATGGGTTAAGAATGATATTACATCACCAAAAAATCTATTAATTTTATACTTCGAACCATAATTATTTTCGGGGCGAGAGAACTTATAAATTTATTTATCTGCATTTATATTCTCCATGATTTTATCAATAATCTATATATGTGCTAAAATGTACAGTAAAGATCAGAACCATTCATTTAGTGGTAAATATGGGTATAAATATGCTGCATGCATAATAACGAGATGATCTAATGAGTAGTTTTAATTTTAGTTTATCTTTCATAAACATATCTTATTCATTTAGTAAAAATATATATTTTGATAATTGTATTCATACATATTTTCTTACAGCGATGTCTACAAAGTAATGACGAATAAGTAAGATATTATATCACCAAAAGATCTGCTAATTGTATACCGTAATTATTCTCGAGGAAAGAGAACTTATAAGTTGAATTTCTTTATTTTAATTATCTATCATCTTATCAATGATATACCTAAGATCGGATAAAGGGTGGATAAACGAAATTGGTGGTGAATACGAGTTTGGGTATATTTTCTAACAGCGAGATCTTCAATGTAATTAGTGATGGATTTTCTTCTTGATAACCAGATTACATAAAGATCCATGCACATTATCTTCTAAGTTATACTTGAGGTCGCTTATGTTAGGAGGTGCTAAATAATATATTTTATTATTTTAGTGAATTCAAGATGATCTTACAGGTGGAAATCGCAAACGATCTGATATATGCATATTAGTTCACACATAACTCAAGTTTGATATTATAGAGTCTAACATCAAGAGAATACAAAGAGGAGGATGAGAACTAAATATACTATTGCTGCAAACAAGACCATCATATGATTGTCATCTAAGTGTCATATTTTGGTGATATAATATCAGAATAAGTAAGATATTATATCACCAAAAGTTTAACCAATTTTACATCGTTATTATTCTCAAGGAGAGAGAATTTATAAGTTGACTTGTCTTTATTTTAAGTCTCTAATATTAATAGAATATGTAGATGTTCTAACGGGTTGTTTTATCTCAAACTTGTCTTTTAGAAATATGTTATCTTCATTTAGTACTAAACCCATTTGGATAATTCTTTCCATATAGACAACACTGTTTTTCTAACAGCTATTTCTACAAAGTAATTAATAATGAATTTTCTTCTCGACGTAGAGATCCATGCACATTATCTTCTAAGTTATATGATAGTAGGTGGAAAAAATAGATATTGTATTATTTTAGCACCTAGTTATTTTGAAAGTACTGCGTATATAAGATAGTGAGATACCCGTTTAGTTTTAATGATCATCCGTACTTATACTGTCAATAAGACCGTTTCATTATTTGTAGTCGTAGTAGTGAAGCTAGACTTGATATTTCGACTTAATAAAACCTTGAATCAAGCTAATATGTAATATGCTAGAATGAAACATGAAAGTTGTTATGTGGAATATATGTATATGATAATATCCCCGCATCTAGACATTTGGATTGGTTATATTATTTTAACGTTGAGATGCACGAACTTGTTTAGACTGATCATATGCAAAACATCAAAACGTTATTGGGCTTGTGTATTTTAGGGTTAGAACGAAATATTATCTTATAAACTCATGAATATACTTGTGAGTTTACCAGTTATTGCAAATAGATCTTGAGTGATATTTGATGAGTAGAATTTCTTGTATTTGATGAAATAGTTGGGAGGATAATTCAAACTCAATTTAACTCATTGTTGGTAAATCTGCCACTAAAATGTTGATAAACAAGATAATGTGTTTTATGTATTCTACTATGCAGATCAGAAAAGTACTTAGTACTTAGAGATGTACATGGTTGTTAATGTTCTCGAAGAGAAGAGATGCAAGTCATGAGTTAAGATAGTACTTTGGTAGTAAATTGGTACTAAGTCTGAATAAAACTTCTAATACAAAGATGAAGATGAGAACTATAACATAGTTGCAAACAAGACCATCATATTATTGTCGTCTAAGTTTCATCTAAGTTTCTTGAATAGATAGAATAAAGGATATTTCAACCTAAGATATACAAACCTCTCGTAATATATATAATCTACTACTACACATAGTATTTAGTATTTAGTTGTCAATGTAGACTCAATAATTCAGCCTAAATCTACCTTCTATTTGTTCTAGTCAAACACGAAAAAGAAAGATATAATGTTGCATAGAAAGTTCATGACGAGTATATCCTTTGATGTATCGTAAAACAATACAACAAGAGTATATTGGAGTAAAGTTTCTAAAATATATATCATTGATAGTAAATGCTACACAAAAAATACACAGTATTAATTACTACATGCAAAGCATGACAAGTATTACGTATCATTTTCATAATGGAGAGTATATCTTTGGATGAATCGTGAAACAATACATCCAAGAGTATATTGGAGTAAAGTTTCTAAAATATATATCATTGATAGTAAATGCTACATAAAAAAATACAGTATCAAATTACTACATGCAGAGCATGACAAGTTTTAAGTATCAGTGCCATAATGGAATGGATATCTTCGAGTAGAGTTTCTAATTTAAAAAACATCTGGGTATTAAACCTTACATGAAACACTGAACCATGGAAAACAGAATACAACTTATATTCAGGTTGATTTTATTATTCAAATCTTTACTCTATATATATCTTGAACTGGTGTATATATGATAACATCCAAAAAGAACATTACCAGTTATTACAAAAGGGTCCTAAGTGATATTCATGACGAGTATATTCTTTGATGTATCGTAAAACAATACATCCAAGAGTATATTGGAATAAAGTTTCTAAAATATATATCATTGATAGTAAATGCTACATCAAAAACTTACAGTATTAGTTACTACATGCAGAGCATGACAAGTTTTAAGTATTAGTGTCATAATGGAATGGATATTTTCGAGTAGAGTTTCTAATTTAAAATACATCTGGGTATTAAATGTACATGAAACAGTGAACCATGGAAAACAGAATACAACTTTTATTCAGATTGATTTTATTATTCAAATCTTTATATGTTACCCTATGTATATCTTGAACTGGTGTATATATGATAATATCCAAAAAGAATATCATCAATTATTAGGAAAGGTTCTTAATCAAGAACCAATGTATATCAGATTATAGTACTTTGGTACTAAGGCTGAATTAAACTCTAAGAACAAATTAAGATGGTCTTATTGATGAAAAGTCATAAACTATCTTACATATAATATTAATTCACAAACAACTAAAGTTTGATACTATAGAGAGTCAGTCTTAAATCAAGAGAATTCAAAAATGAAGTTGAGAATTAAATATACTGTAGTTGCAAACAGTACCATCGCATTACTATCCTCTAAGTGATATTGGTGCGATTTTCTTGAGTCGATAGAATAAGTACTGCTTGTCATTAAAACCTAAGATATACCTAACTCTCGTGATGTAAATAATCTACTACTATACTTAATATGTAGTTGTCAAGTTGGACTTGATAATTCAACCTAAATACCTTTCATTTGTTTTAGTCAAGTATGAGAAAGAAAGATATAACCTTATATACATATATAAAAGTCATGACAAGTATATCTTCTTATCAATGTATTTTAAAAGAATACATTCAAGGGTAAAGTTTCTCAAACATCTATCATTGATAGTAAATCTACATAGAAAGACATATAGTATGAACTACTACATGCAGAGAATGAAAAGTAAGAAGTATCTGTGTAATAATGGGATCTATATCTTGGAGTAAAGTTTCAAAAACATCTCGGTATTAAATGGAACAATAAAACATGGAAAACAGAATACAACTTATGTTCAAGTTGATTTCCTTATTGAAATCCTTATATGTTACCAGATGTATAAATATATAGCTTTAATTGGTGTATAGATGACCATATCCAAAATATTAAACCGACATTACATGTGTCTTTAAGATCTAGCCTGAAGGTATATGAAGTATATATGATGGACTACATGTGATATTCAGTTAAGTGAATATAAAATATATTTAGAATAATTGTCAAGTTATTTAAATTTAGAAATTGAACCATGTGTAGATTGACCATATGCACATATCAGAACGCTATTGGGATTATGTATTTAAGTTTTAGGGTCAGAAAAGCTTAATAAGTAAATTTTCCCGGAGAGAGGTTATCAGTTGAGGGTTATATTCGTGAAGTGAAGAGATGAATGTCATGAATTAAGGTAGAACTTCGGTAAACAGTCTAAGTAATAGTTAAAACCTATAAGATGTAAATTAATATAATGGTATTATTTGATGAAACCTAAGACACGATTTAGTATATAAATGGAATTTTAGTTTGATAATCTAGAGTCTTACGAACAAGAAAATACAAAAGATAAAGGTGAGGCCTAACTATTTATTGTTGTAAACTTCTCATTAGTGAAATATCATCTTATTGTTATCCAAGAGATTTATGGTGAGATTTATGAATCAAGTCCAGCTTAACTACTATACATACGTGCCACGTAAATAAAAATGACACTACATGTGTATTTAAGTTATATAAGGTTAGAAATGAACAGATATTATGAGTAGCTTAAGGTTTAAAGACATAAATTCGTGTAAGAATATCATAAGTCACTTTGAGAAGTATCTTCTTGTATCTGTTAGGAGAAGTATGGTTAATCAATTAAAACCAAATGTATATCAAACTATATGTATAAACTATGAATATAAACACATATAGTAATTATATTCAGATTAAGACATATTTAGATTCACCTACACATATAGTATGTAGTAGTCAAGCTGGACTTTATAACTCAACATGATTAATATTCAATCTGTTCTGAACACTGAAAAAACTCACGTATGGAGGATAAATGATTGATAGAATAAATCATGTTGAGCATTGAAACGGAGCGTGTTCTAATTATTTGAATCATGTAATACTTAATCAACTAATTCTACTTATATTTGTTAAATATTTTGAAACCAAGTTCTACATGATAAACCAAAAAGAGAAAGATGTAGGGTTACAATATGGTACCACAAGTTTCAAAAACATCTGATATTAAATTGATACTACATGTGTATGAATAGGGTTCTAGGGTTAGGAATGAACACTATGAATATCTACGGTTTATACTTCAGAGGAATGTTTCCAGTGTAAAAGGGTCAGAAACCATCTAAATGACATTTCTAATGACATCTGAGTGAGACAAGTCTTGATCTTTAAGTTGTTGTATTTGATAGGATAAGCGACTCATTAAAAGTGAATATATATCAAACTCTTTTGAATATAGTAGTTAAGCTGGACTTGATTTTCAAACCTATATCAAGATCTTGCTTGTTTTTAACAATGAATAAACTACTATACGAGAAAAGAGAAAATTGTAATGATACGTATAAAGATGAACTTCAGTACATATGGTCAAAGTCAATAGGAAAAGCCAAGAGAGTAGAGAAAATATTAGTGGCTGTTCGCTTGATAGAGATATAGAGATCATATTTTATTTAAACTTTGAATCAACATTTATATGAGTTAATGGAAGATGTAATGACGAGTACGAAGTATCAGTACTTTAACATAATACAATACATCCAATAATAAATTGGATTAAAGTTTAAAAAGCATGATCTTAAATGCTATTGTAAGATAAATAAATCAAGAATGAAGAAAATTATCAGTTGAGGGTTGTTGACGTTAAGAGAAGAGAAAATCATGAATCATGATACTACTTTGATATAATAAGATTAAATTGATATAATGGGTATTATTTGACGAAACATCAGAATATATAAAGAAATTAAAGTTTGATACTATAGAGTTTTAACAACACGAGAACACAAAAGTTGAAGTTCAAACTTAACTTTATTATTGTCTAGGACTTCCCATGAGTAATTGAACCGTAATATTATTGTCATCTAAGTCAAGTTGATGTGAATTTCTTGTGATTTTTTTTCTATTGAGAGAACAAGTAAAGTTGCTCACTAGAATCTAACTTATACCAAATTCTTTTGTTATATTAGACTAGTGAAGTTATTAAAATATTCAAGACATAGATTAAAGACAACAACAAAAAACCAAGGGAGTACAGAAAATATTAGTGGTTGTTCGCTTGAGTAAAGTTTAAAAAACATAGGTGTTCAATGCTACTGCAAGATAAATGAATCAAGAATGGAGAACATTATCAGTTGAGGGTTAAGGGTTGTTGACGTTAACAGCTGAGATGTAAGTCATGAATCCTCGTACTGCTCAACATAATAAGATGAAATGAATATAATGCTATTATTTGACGAAAGTCAGATCAGATGCATAAACCATTTGATATATAAAGAAAATTAAAGTGTGACACGTAAATAAAAATGACACTACATGTGTATTTAAGTTATATAGGGTTAGAAATGAACAGATATTATGAGTAGCTTAAGGTTTAAAGACATAAATTCGTGTAAGAATATCATAAGTCACTTTGAGAAGTATCTTCTTGTATCTGTTAGGAGAAGTAAGGTTAATCAATTAAAACCAAATGTATATCAAACTATATGTATAAACTATGAATATAAACACATATAGTAATTATATTCAGATTAATACATATTTTGATTCACCTACACATATAGTATGTAGTAGTCAAGCTGGACTTTATAACTCAACATGATTAATATTCAGTTTGTTCTGGACACTGAAAAAACTCACGTATGGAGGATAAATGATTGATAGAATAAATCAGGTTGAGCATTGAAACGGAGCGTGTTCGAATTATTTGAATCATGTAATACTTTATCAAGTTGGACTCCTTTAAACTCTTCATAAAGTTATACATATGATCAAATGGAAAAGAAAGATGCAATGTGACATATGAGAAGTCAGTACCTCGAGTATTATAAGAAGGGAATACATGGAAGGATATACTCAAGTATAGTCTACAAAACAATTCATATTAAATGGTACATAGGAAAACCGAACATGGAGACAGTATACAGATAGATTGATTTTATATTGGAACTAAATTCAAATATAAAGCACGTTCAACTTGGTTATCTTGACCATATGCAAGATATCAGAACGATAGCACATGTCCATTTAAGTTTGAGGGTTAGACATGAACATGAAATATCATATGCAAATAGCGTAGGGTTTAAACTCATGTAATTCTGAGGAATCTTTAAGATACATGTTAATCTTTAATACTTGAAAAGACAGAGAAGGATGTCAATAATCCATAGTGAAAAATTGAGTGATTTAATTGAAAAGCATAGATGAGTTTCATGAATTAAAATAGTACTTTGGCAAAAATTATGAGTAAATGTTGTAAGATCTTGTTAATAGAGCCTCATTGTATGAAGAAATCCTAATAAATGCATAAATGATATAAAGTTTAAGTTTTAATTCACAGAAAAATTTAGTGTAATGTTGCAGAAATTAAATGTTGGCAGAAACTGATATTGGTTTCTGAATTATTTTAATTGTTAATTGACATAGTTAGTTGATTAGTAAATATGTCCAACTGTCTCTAGTAACTTAGATATGAAAAACCCAGAGTGTATAAACAAGAGTGAAAGACCTTGTTTGAAGTATATAATCCTAAATAGGCAAGTATAGTACTTTGGTAAACATGAAAGATCTGATTGATAAGTTGTGATTCGATGGAAAATCACAAAACTCAGATAAGCGATCTAAAATAATGATTTTAATTCATAGAGATGTTACAGTTGAAACTTTACAGTATTAGATTAATTTATGTCTGAAACTGACTTTGGCTTCTGAATTATTTTAGTGATAGTAGATATAGTTACTTGACAGTGTGAATCTGCTGAACTCTCACTTGTAATTCATATTTGAAAAACCGAGGGTGTATAAGAATGTGACATTTGGCTATATATGAAGTCTTGATCCTAAAAGTTTAGGATACTAATACAAACGTCAGAGTAATATGTGTAAGATGGAGTTTACAGAGTATTGTTAGAGAAAATCATAATATATATACCGATGATATGGAATATAAATTTTTATTCACAAGACACTTTATTTTAGAGGTTCAGAGTCTTAGATTAATTTTCATAAGAAAGTGATATTGGCTTCTGAATTATTTTAGTGATAATAGATATAGTTAGTTCATCATGTGAATGTGTTCAACTCAGAATCAACTGTAATCACTTTTTAGAGGTTCAGAGTCTTAGATCAGTTTTCATCAGAAACTGACTTTGGCTTCTAAATTATTTTAATTGCAGTTGAATAAACAATGGATAGTACAGTATGTTGTTAAGCTGTCACTTGGATTCTATATTTGATCAACTGAGGAACCCTAAACAAAAGAGGGAGAGCTGTGCGCAAAGTCCTGATCAAAACTAATCGCTATAGAGGATGATCGAGTAATCCAAAACTATATGATCACGATAATCATTTATTAAGTACATATGATTCATGACATAGTGAGTGTGAAGTGTACATATGATGGGATATTACAAATGAGTATCCATGAAAATAGTTTCTATAAAACAAATGAGCTCCAAACTGTATATATGTGATATTGATTGAAATAAACTGAAGGTGAGAAATTCAGATATAGATCCTTGAAGGGTCTAACAACTACGTGTGCTAACCACATGCAAAGTATAGAAATGATACAACCGGCAGATTTACATATACGCGGAAAGAAGCAAAGAAGGACCAAGTTTGTTCTTAAGAAAAGTTAAACCCTCCACCATCAATTTTTTGCTCACACTTTTTATGAAGGGGTGTTAAGTGACATTTGAAACGTAATATGCAAACATGATAAACTCTTTGACAATTGCGGATACATGTATTTTAAGTACACAAGTAGTAAATAGGTGTAAATAGAACAAAGAAAAGATTAAATACAACAACTTACATGGAGTAATGGAAAAAGTGTCCAATATTTGGGTTTATTATGTATATCTAATGGGTTGCTATGAAAGACTAATGGGTTAAAGAGATCGAAGTTACATAGAGTAATGAAAGAAGTACTACGGTATTTGGATGTATTATGAATAAGTAATGGGTTACTTAGATCGAAATGATATAGGGTAATGGAAGAAGTATTACGGTCTTTGGATGTATTATGAATAAGTAGTGGGTGACATAGATCAACGTCACATAGAGTAACGAAAGAAGTACTACGGTATTTGGATTTATTATGATAAACTAATGGGTTCCATATTCAAGGTTATTTCATGGGGGAAGAAAGAAAAACAGACAACATACATACGAGCAATTAATTTATTCGGTGCCAAAGAATCAATTCACGTCCAAAAAGGAAAAGAACATACGAGTAATTAATCAGTTTAGTGCCTGGTAGCGTAATATATTTGTTCGATTGCCAAAGAATTAATTCGTAAAAAAAGGAAAAAAGAATTGGATGCAGCACCGGGACTTCCCGGGAGGTCACCCATCCCAGTACTATTCCGGCCCAAGGGCATTTAACTGCAGAGTTCTGATGGGATCTGGTGGCGTGGCCCTGGTATGACCGCATCACGCTTCAAATGGTGGTATCCAAGTTTATAATAGCCGGTTGTTGAGGCATGAACATGGTTTAGGTAAAAGTTCGAGGGAGGAATAATGTTTATCGATGATGAAGAATTTCATAGAAAAAATCAACTCCGCGAGACAATAAACCACCGGGGAAAAGTAAACCATCGGATATTTATTTGATAAATATCCATCGCTACATTATCAAATACACGGGAATAGTTACATCGAGTCTAAAATTTAGCTTAAAGGCCCTGAATAAAATCATACTTTACGTTGAAGTAGTCGGAATAAGATATCGGGAGCCGTCGGAACATTAAACCATCGCTACATCAACGGTGGAGGAAGCCATCGAGAAAGATTAAACCATCGGGTAAAAAATGTAGGCTTAAAGGCCTCTGAATTAAATCATACTTTGCGTTGAAGTCATCGGAATGGAATATCGGGAGAGCCTCCGCAACATTAATGAATCGGGAGGAGGAGGAAAACCATCGGCACCGGAATAGTTACGTCGAGTAAAAAAATTCGGCCTAAAGGCACTGAATTAATCGTTATTTACGTTGAAGTCAACGGAATTGAATTTCGGGATCCTGTCACAAAATTAAAGCAACCCCAAACATCGGGAGGAGAAGGAAACCATCAGGTCCACGGAAATAGTTACGGCCGAGTAAGAAATTAATGCTTGAAGCCCCTGAATTAAATCCTACTTTTGCGTTGAAGCGTATGGAATTTAATTTCATGAGCACGTCGCGACACTAAACCATAGCTAATATTCGGGAGGAGGGGGAATTTCAAAAGGGACTTGACTTGATCCCTCTGAGTAATTTGTTTCGGGAGTAAAAACGGGCCTAAATTATGAATCAAGTTCAGTGGAAAGGGAAATATTTTGAATTAAAAGGGATGGGATTAAACCGGAGAAGTTCGTTAAAGGGAAATATTTAAAAATTAAAATTAAAAATTAAAATTAAGGTATAGTAATAAAGATAAAAGTGAAGCAAAACGGTTTGACTGATTGTTCCGAAAATAGCGTAGAAGGAAATAATAAATAAGCAATAGCAATAATTTATTCACCCTAAGTTGTAGGCAATTAATTAATAGGGTTAGTTTAATTAGGGTCCCTCTGAAAAGCAAGGGGAAAAATCAACTTAATTAATATCGGGAGGAGGAAGAAACCATCATGGAAAATTAAACCATCGGCCTCCATGGAAAAATAGTTATAATTAAATCGTACTTTGCGTTGAAATCAAAGGAATTTAATATCGGGAGCCGTCGCAGCATGAAAGCATCGCTCTATCGGGAGCCGTTGGACACAATCGGGAAAGAATATTCCATCGGGCTCCACGAAAATAGTTACATGGGGTCTTTAAATTAAGGCTTAAAGGCCCCTGGGCCAAATCATTATTTGCGTTTTCGTCAAAGGAATGGGATATCAAGAGCCGTAGCAACATTAACAAATCATAAATATCGGGAGGAGGAGGATGAACAATTGCTCGACCCCCTCGAAGCTAATTGTTTCGCGAGTAAGTGCGAGCCTAGTTCGTATAAGGAAATATTAAAAGGAGATGTTTTAACAAAGATAAAGTTATAGCAACCTAAAAAGTGAAGAAGACTGTTCAATTTATTTTTCTGAGAAAGCATAGAAGGAAATACTGAAAAGATATTAGCAACAAGTAGTTGAAATTATTCCTCTGGAATTTGAGAAATTCGTAGAAGGAAATAGTACAAAGTTATAGCAATAACAAAGTCGATGCAATAATAAAAGCAAAGCAGTAGATTGAATAAAGCATTAAGTTCGTAATAAGGAAATATTTAAAAGTAGAAGCAATAGTAATAATTTTTTCCTCTAATGTAGCGGAAATGTTTAAGAAGGAAACAAGAAGAAGGGAATATGTAGAAAAAGCATGGGAAAAATCAAATATAACACATAATACATGATACAAGGAACAAATAAATTAAGAGAGCAGAAGGAAACATAGGAGAAACACGGGATTGAAAAGATTAAAGCTGAAAGGGGGTGTGTTGTATTTATTTCCCACTAGAAATCGCAAGTATTTTACTTAGCGGAG
>JAYKYS010000667.1:0-28213 GCA_036924285.1 Asterella californica
CGGGTGGAACACCAGCCCCTCACAAAGTGTGCAGGACGCCATCATGGACAGAGCCTCACACTTTTTACCTGCACTTGCTAGCCATAGGAACAGTGACAATGGGGTGAGGGTGGGGCTCAGACCCTATGCCCTTGGTGGGCTGCCCTTCATAGGGCCGGTTGCAGAGCTGCCAGGCCTGTTTTTGGCAGCCGGGCACGAGGGTGCTGGGCTAACAATGGCACCCGCCACTGCTGAGCTGGTGGTGCAGCATATCATGCAAGAGAACCTGAGCCTTCAAAATCAGGCTGATGCATTCTTGCCGAGTCATAGGATGAATGCAGCTGTTGCTGGCATGACATCAGGCTTGGGGCATGCTGCAACTCAATAATTGTATGTGAAAAACTCACAGTGTACGTTTATACCTTGTAGAGCTAGTGCCTACCAGCAGAATTGTCTGGCTGGAGGATGGCATTGCAGTTTGCTACCTATCTGGCTATCGGCCTTTTGCTGTGCTTCATTTTAACTGTGTGATCTGTAATGCACTCACGACGGCATACAGAACGAAATCCTCAACTACTGAATTCACAGTTGCATCTAGCTGTTGCAGAAAGCTTCTCAGCAATGCACTGTTTGTTACCTGTATATTCAGTCAGAATACATCACTGTACAGAGCATTTGACATAGGTTCGAAAGAACTGGATCAAAGCAAATCCCCAAGAGTACGATTGTAGCGCCTGGAAAAATGTCTGGATCAGAAGGTAACCACGGTCAGACAGCAGAACACAGGCAGTAGTACGTGAGGTTGTGACAGTTGTCTATGATGTCTACACGGATCCGGATCATTCAATCCAATTTGGATTTTGCATGCGTACACAGGTCAGCTTGAGGTAGGTGCCAGGCAAGCCGGTACCTTCAGGCTTGATTCTGACTACAATTCCACAGGCAGGCTGCATCAGCAGCAATTCCCATGTGGATACTTGCAACGGTCATGACCTCATCAGTCAGGCTACGATAGCCAAATCATAAGGTATACATAGCAGGCACATGATCATGGTCATGATAAACTGATTGTTTGTCATAGGAGCGCATTGCACCATCATACTGTTTTCAGAGACCTGACAGTGTGCATTACCCAGTTAAGTGGTAGTTGTCAATTTGTATGGCTCCTGACGTTGGTGCAAATCAAGCCTGGAAGTCTGTGCTTGTCACATGAGCACCTCAGTGTGCATGTGTGACGTTCCTGTAGCCGCATATCGCTACAACTAATGTGTCTTGCATCTGGAATGTCTATGCATTCAATTGATGCTGTCTCCAATTTGCACCCAGAGGCGTTCATGAGCAAAATACACAAACAGCTTAAGAACAAACTCCAGGCCACCAATCTGTAGCGCCTGCTCTACCTGCACGCAGCTCAGCACTCACCAAGGGCTGGCCCCCACACCCTAGATTGGACCATTGTAGACCATGACTACATGATGCATGCTGCGAAATTCCCAAAGGCAATAACAGGCCAGGCTTTGCAAAAGGAGTGCATCCTTGAGATTTACGTTTCTAAAAGATGACAAATGGTGGGGTTGCCTGCTATATATTTTGCAGGAGCACTTCAGAAACACAGGAGTGCAGTGCTTGCAAAGGAATTTGCCATCTTGTTGCTCACCTGAACAGTGTCTCGGAACACTGCAAGAATGATGGACACTGTCAGTGCTGTGGAGAACACTCGCCAGACCACACCCTTCAGCAGGCTGCGCAACAAAGAGTCCTGCATGACATCGAGTCCTGCATGACATCAACCATTCTGGAAATAGCCCATGCATATGCAGCCGATATGACACCACAAATGCTCTTGCTGAGCCAACTGCTCAGACCTGCTGTATACCCCCACTGTACTCCACAGCTTTCATATTCTTGCCAGAATCCAGACGCACATCAACTTTCACTTGGACGCCTGCAGCATAGCCGCTCTGCAAGGAGTTCAGTGCATGTGCTGCTGAGCTGAAAAGCGCAAGACCCTGGACAAATGAGTACCTTGTGTCCTGCTAGGTAAGCTTCCCGTAACGATCCTGTGAATTCACTAGGAACCACAGGTGCCTGAGCTGTTGTCTGGTGATGTGCAGAGCAAGCAACGCTTATTGTATGCCCTGTTCAGGGCATGCCAATATGTCAGCGAACAGTGGACAATAAATGGCCATTGTTCTATATTGACATTTGACAAAGATTGAAGCAACCGTGCAATATAAACTGCATGAGCAATAAGAGACCATTCACTTTGAGACTTTTGAAACATGGCAAGTGGCGGTAACCTTGTGCTGTACAGCCTGAGAATTTGGTGTTGTGTGATGATGACCTCCTTATCCGTGGCAATGGGCAGCTTCTGGTAATCCTTGCTTGCTTCCAGGTAACACAGCTAGCTTTGCTTGCACTACTTGCCATTAGTGCAGCAAAGAAAGTATCATTCCATACTTGTCCCAGGTGGGTCCTCTGATAATAATCACACTGACCGTTGTCACTCTGTGTGCACTTCTCGAGTTGATAGCGCACACATCGAGCAATAGTGAACTTGCATATGCACGCAGCAGCCTCGCAGTGACGTTCTTCCGAGTCCTCTGCGCACGTTAGGTCACCACTGCCTGGTCAAAAGTCAAACCTGCTAAACCACAGGCACGATGCGCAATTTTCCGAGGCAAGACCGCAGCAGTCTATGCGGATCAAAATGCAGACATGTATCAAAGCATGCACTAATGCCAAATGCTCAAGTCACCTTGCACCGGCAACTTGATCCGCTACTGCACAATGGCAGAAACACTGGAAATTTTTGACGTTGACCACTGGTTACGGCAACCCCGCCCTGCAGAATTGCATGTGTCTCAGCCTTACCAAGTTGCATGTTGGAGCAAATCATCCTTCAATGAAGGCGGCGAAACCTGTCACGGCGACACAACAGGTAAAAGTTGCATGCCGAGGCGACCTTCCTATAGCGTGCCCGCACAGTGCATAAGTATCGCCGCAGGGCTTCATCCTTATAAAGCTCCTGAGCTCCCTGCTGATCTTGGTCAAGGCTACCCGGAAGCATACACCCAGAAAGATGAAAATTTGTCTGTTGGGGTTGAGCCTGTGGCGTCAGCGGTTGCGCAGGTTTGTGCATGCTGTGGAAACATCAAAGATTCCCATAAAAGATTCATTGCAATGTTGCAGACGGGCTTGCAAGATCAATGTGATGTCTGCACCTTCCGCAACAATCTAAACAAGATCTTCGCAACACCATTAGACCTGAAAGCCTCTTGGGTGGTGGACGCCTGTATGCTGGGACACACCATGCACCTTGACATTCACAAAACCCCTCGAGCCACTTTCCACAATGCAGAGCTCTTCCAGTACTATGGATACCGGTCAGTCCTGGGTGCATGCCCTGCTGCATGGTTTTGAATGACAACTCTTGAAACCTGACGTCATCGTGCATGCTTCTCCACGCCAAAGACAGCAGGCACTTGCTTGTGTCACTCACCTTGTCATTCACCCTGTCAACACCCTGTCAACACCCTGTCAACACCCTATCAAAGAACCTGCCACTGGTACACACAACAGAAGGAGGTGTGGGCGAAGACTTGCAGGTTTGAGGCCTTGAGCACACAGCAGACCTCAGTAGATGCAACCAGTGAATACGTTGCTGTCATCCGCCTCAGACTGGACAAGCTGCGCATCTTGATGGCAGCAGAGGTTGACTGCTATGACCCCAACAGGGTCAAGCCCGGCCACAAACCAGATCTTGCCTCCTATCTAGAACTGAAAACCTACATGTAAGCATGGCGCCGTTTGATGCCTTCCCTGCCATGTATAGCACCATTGCCATGAGGGGGTGGCAGCTTCTGCAACAATGTGCTTCTTGCAGCATGCCAGAGGACCAGCGGAAAGCAGCTAACCTAAAAAAATACAAATACCCCAAGTAAGCTTTTGTAATGTTTTCCTCAGCATTTTGTGGTCAAAAGTCTTCTTTGAACGTCCAAACTGACACACTGGTGCTCATGTCTGCTCACAGGCAACCATGTTCAGTGAATCATCTTTGCACCACCATCTTGCTTCCTGATGCTTGTTTCTGCATCAGAAGTGCACCCAATTGTGCTGGCTGGCGGTTCCAGTGTAAAACTAGCTAGACTGTCTGTGATACTCAGGTGCTGACATGGCAGATAGCCAACAAACTCAATTTTTGGCATCATGCAATGCTGCCTGGTCCTGAAGTTTCACACTCAATTCCAGTGTGAAAGTGCAGGACCAAGCAGCATTGCATGTTGCCACAAGTTTGTTCTTGTTGGCAATCTGTCATGCCACCTGCAACAGAAAGCCTAGCTAAGGCAAGTCTGTGGGAATGTCAGCTCATGGTAAATTTTCCTTGAACTCTGCTGCACAAATATGTAAAATGCATTGATTGTATCCTGGACACTGCAAGCACTGCAGGTGGTGGTTGCAAAGTTGGTTGGCCGGGGTTCCTTCTGTTGTAGCGGGTGCCAGGGACAGGCAGGTGAGCCAGTCAGATGCCTGTTTAAGATACACACATACACGTTGTACACAAGCATGCAGAAAAGTGGTGCCTATTTGCCCTCAGTGCTTCAGATCCACCAACATTCGATGCACATGCAATCACATGGCGCGTCCAGTCAAGCACACGTTGCTGCAAACGGTGCAGAAGTGTGAGGATTTGCACAAGCCTTCTCAAGATACCTGTCTGCATGGCGGACTGTTAGCAAGGTACACCATTGGCTGTCATCGATTCCAGTCAGTCCCTGCAAGGCTGGCAGGCACCTGCCAAACTCAACACCAAGCATTGCTCTAGCATCTGTTGCATTGCATGTGCAAGCATCAGTGGCTGCCAAATATATTGTACCTGTGGTACAGCCCCCAGCTTCATGCTCAAGTCATAACAACAAGAGATGAGTCAACATGTCACAAGCGTTGCAATACTGAGACGTAACACCAATCTTGCAAAGACAGTACACTCAATACATGCAGACCAATAGCAGCTTCTATTGGTGCCTGTCTGGAGCCTTGACATGATGTCTGGCAGGGCTGGCTTCGAAGCATTGAGACCTTGCCAACACGCCAGCTGCCCAACATGGCAGCAGAGGCTAATGTTGGATTTGACCCCTGGCAGCAAATCCATTTTGGCAGGGATGTGTTGACCTGGATGCAGCACATGACAGGTGCTCAGCATCCACACACGTGACAGAAAGCATACTGCCCAAAATGCTTATGCACTTGTTTCATTGTCTGCTGCTGTGCTCCCTGTTATGCTACACGTGATTTGCCGAGTGGCCAGCTGCTGCGATTGCCCACAGGTTGGTCAACCACTAGGCTCAGCATTGAGGTGTGGTGATGTGTTGCTGGGCTGCCTTGCTGGTTGACTGCCTGCCTCGGCTGAGCTTGACCAGGGTTTGTTGCAGCAAACCAAGCAGCAGAATACATACATTCAACTCTGTTATCCCTTGTCGTGCTAATACACAAAACAGATGCCTTCAGGTTACTTGTGATTGTGGCTGATCTGATGAATGTCTGAATCGCCCAGTATTGTAGTTGTGTGTTTGGCATGTGTAGGGCTTCACAAAGAGAAGCAGCTGCAGTTCAGTTACCAGGAGGACATGAACAGCCATGCCATTCGATGTATGCTGGTTGATCCTGGCTCACTTGCAGACAGGTTGCGATCATGTGTGCAGTAAGCAAAGTCACTGCTTAGTGGTGATGTCCCACTATAGCAGGCAGACACAGTGATCTAGTGGCAGCTTGTTCTTGACTTGTAATTTGATGATCTACATGTGAATAGCGTTTGCAACTGATAACTAACGTCTTTCAGATTTCTCTGCAATCTCTGCGATATCTGGTGGCCTGCTGGAGTACTGACGTGAGTAAGCCACTCTCTGATTGCGTGCACGTGCAAGGACACAGGGGCCAATGCGAAGTCAAATCTCAGATTGCGTGGCAAGGGGGGCATGAATAAACGAGCATTCTAATAATACCTGGAGTGACTTGCAGTCTTCTGAATCAGCTGGTTGTGGTGATGATCATCACATTGCATTTGATGCATTTACTTCTTGAGTTTATGCTATTGCAGTGTACAGCTGGTTGGGGTCACGGTCACAGTGCATTCCACACAACTTGTGCGTGTACCTAACGATCACGAGTGAAACTCGGATTTGAGGATATCCATCAATGACCATGGCTCACAATCCTGAGGACAACAATGTCAGACAACATGCTCTGTTCCTCTGTAACAGAATAGGCAAGATGCGCAATGTGTGAGCATGCTCCTGTTACAGAACAAACAAGAGCCTGATCTTATTGACTGAATCAACATCCAAGGTGTGCAATTGCACATGCAGAAATTTGCAATGATTGAGAGCGCCGCACAGACACAGATCCATGCGTGACGCTGTACCATTGGGAACAAAAGAGAAGCTTGGCCCACACTGTTGTCTGAGGATCGTGACTGTGATGCAAATGTACGCAATTGTACGCAAGCTGTTACAAAGACTTCCCTTTGTTGCTCAAGTTAGGCTGTTTGAGTAGCTGCTGAACATCTTCACACAGTGCTGCTTCGTTCAAAAAAGCCATTGCTGTGGAAATACTTGGTTACGCTATTTGTCATCTCAGCTTGATCCCTGCATGCGACAATTTTGCTAGACTGACAGCCGGTCAGACACTGTGCATGCAGACTACCTCAAACAGGGGCATGATTCAAGCTTTGACGCCTTGCACATCAGCTGCATGGATGCTTGCGTGAAAACGAGCCCGACCTGCTTTGTGATGACTTGCTGGGGTGCAGACCAGGTATACAGGACTTCAGCACAGACACCCAGGGCAGCAGGTGGAGGACCGTATTGGGACTATCCTCATCGTGGCACTTGCGGATGAGCAAGGTGTACTGATCAGAGTACCTTGGCATCTTGGCGATGAATTTCAGAGCAGGAAGGTCCTGCAGAACAGGACAACAGAACCCGTGATCTTGTGAGTCTTCAGGCAAAATTGCTGCTATGAAGTGCTGCAAGGTTTAGATTTTAAGTTGCAGCATACCCCCAGCAGAGTGCTGCACAGAGTTGAAGTTTGCAGTGGGCAACATGAGCAGGGTGGCAGAAAAAGTGCAGCTGCTGCTGGCCTGATGATACTGAGTGGTGTACCTTTGTTGTTTTGGTGAAAAAGAAGACGTCTCCTTCAAACCTCAACAAAAATAGATTCAAAGCTGCTGTGCAGATTGCATATGCAACTATGCAGCACAGCAAGAGCCACCAATTGTCTGGATGTTTCCGTGGGTAAAACTGAGCTATGCATGCAATTGAGCACCTGCAAGCCAACTTCACTGTTTTGCTCAAACAAGGGATGCAAAACAGCACCAAGCAGCTGATCAATAGCCTAGCTCACGTTATGAGACCTAGCAGAATTTTGACGTTGCTGACAAAGTGGTCTTCTTGCAGTCCAGCTCCTTTAGCAGCCTGTACACGGCGAGTGACAGTTCACGCAGCGAAGGTAACAAGTGGAACCTGCTGGTTTTGGGTGAAAGCTTTGGAAGTTACCCGGATAGCACCCTCATCAAGCTCTCTTTTGACAGCAGTAGAGTCGAGCAGGTTGATTTGATGCTCTTCATCAGCTTCCTGCGAGGAGCCAGCGAAGGACGAGCTTACAAACTTCGAGGGTTTCCTCGGACCTTTCTTTTTGCTCAACATTCTGGCTGCAAGATCAGTCTGGACGCAGGGGTGACGCGCAAACGGGTGACTTTATCGAGTGCCAAGCGTCGTCTGACCTAGGGACAGTAACTGGCTCTGTGACAACAAATGGTGAGCCGTAGCGCAGATGAGACAGAGTGCACAAGCTGTAGTAAAACGTGCCAAACAGAGAGAACAGGTGGCAAAGCTGAAGGTAGTTCTTAACACCATGTGACAAAAAAGGATGCCATTTCGAGTCACAGGCATCCAGTGATATATCAGATATCACCTGTATTACATTTTGATGTTTGTACAAGGCTGGGCTAGCTGCCTGCACATGGTTGCTGAAAGCGTCAGAAAAGAACCGTTAGGTGGCATGATGGGAGCCTCTGTACCCAGAAGCAGCCCGGGGTTTGCCAAAAGCGTCACTTAAGCATCAACAAGCTTCGAAGCTTAATATTTTCAAGACCACAGTGAACAGGCAGCATCAGGCATGTGGATCTGGTTTGGAAGTAAGTTTGGCCCACGGACAACGTGTCAAGCTGGCTTGGGAAGTTGCCTGGAACCATAAAAAAGTACAGCATTGTCAGTGCAGTGAATCTGGTTTGCAACTGATAGCAGCGCTGACAGATTCAACAACAGCCACTCTGTTACAGCATGAAGGAGAACCCTAGAGTTACCAATATGAGGTGGTCAAACAGGAAAGCAGTCCTGTCTGCATCTTGCCAACATGAGGCAAAGACCAACCACCAGAACACGGCGATGACTTCAATGCTGAAATGAACTATTGTCAGATTCACTTATTGCTGCGAGGCACGCATAAACTAGTGTTGAAACCATACATTGCTGCAAGAATTACGTAACTCATGTCCTGTGCACAACACAGTACTTCCCAGAAACAAACATTCAGGGTTCAGTGCAAGAGGGATCTGGAAACGGGCAGACAAATCCTACTGATGCTAATCTGGGTTGCTGTCACACCGCTGCTATGATGAGAGAAGTTTTCAGGACACTTCCAAGTTCTACGCACACAAGACCTTCAAATATGTTGCATTCTGCTGTCACAATTGCTATCACACTGCTGGACCATTTCGCTTGATTTGCTCCAGTGCAAGTACAAGTAACACGCATGGTCCGTGAACGCAAGTAGCGCAGCCACTAGCATGTATCCTCCTGAGCGCAGTTCACAATGTTCGACATCATGACAAACGAGAAGGCACTTCCTTGAGCACATCAAGCTTTATTCCTCCGCTGCTGTTTCTGCGGTACATGAGAGGCCCAGAAGGTGCCCTGGACAATGCTGTCTGCAAACAGCAGATGATATTGAGGATTTGATCCTGCCAGAGATACATCCAACAGGAACCTGAGTTTCGCACTGACTTGCGGGTGACTGAGTCCAGCACTATCTGGTATAGGACCACTCAGGCCACGTTGCTTGCCTGCACAACCCCACTGAAAGCTACTCGAGAACATCAAGGCATCCACAATACAGCTGACAGCCGTGGTGGCGAAGAGTCACCCTGAGCAAACTGTTGTGGACAATATAGATGCATACCCTTCACTGCTTTGATATCCAGAATGCCTGGAGGTACCACACGAATTTCTTGCAAAGGTCTCCATATGGTGCTCTGACCCAGGGGTGCGACTTCTAAACTGTGGCCTTTCAACTGAGGCGTTTTTTGCAGCGATAGCAACAGCGCCAGGCCTTGCTGACGTGCTGGCCCTGGAAACGGTTCAACTTCGAGCTCCTGCTTGCAAGATCTGAGCTGCTCGTCCGACACCTCATTTTCTGCGTTGTCGGGTCTTGTGAAGTAACGTATCCGTTGAACCATTGTTGTTTGCAAACGTCTCACAGCAGGGCCGTCGAGCCACTAAGCAAAAATCTCCTCGCTGGTGGCTGCTCGGGATGTGATACGCCAACAGATCAAGCGAATTGACGGTGCCAATGCGAGGGCTTGATGATATGTGCGCGACAAAGAAATGCAGAAAAGGCAACACGAACGCACTTGCGGCCGTCGAAGTATTAATCGTCAAAGTATTCGTTTGCCGCGTGATAACTCCAGCAGTGGCGCGACCCTTCTTTAGTGGAATGCACGTGCAAGGTCGTGCCTGTCCTGTTACTAATGAAGAGGGAGCCGACACGCACGCCAGACGTCCTTCTGAAACCACGAAAGTTGGGATTCAGTGCAAAGGCTGGTTCAATTAACGCTAAAGGTTGACCGCATAGCAGGTCAATGCGGTGGCAAAGGGAAGACAGAATGGTCGAAGCAGACTGACAACAGGCACTGAAATTTGTCAGCAAGGAGCTGGCCCTTCATACACACCCTGCTGGCATCGCTTCCTTCTATCCTGCTCATTCGCTTGCTGCACTGAAACAACCAGCACATTGGCATTGCCTACAATGCATTGTGAATACTGGGTATGCATATTCAGTTATCTGTGGGTCCTTTTGTATGTATCTGACTATACTAGTACAACACTGAGCAAGATAGGTGAACTGGTGGTTGTACCTGTGCAGTACTGATGTGTGCATAGCCTGTGCAGACTACAATGAAAGCAATCATGTTGTTGAGCCTGTACAATAAACAATGAACATAGCTGCTTTGTGCTTAAGCCCATGGCCGGCCCGCAATCTTCCCTTCAGCAACTTCAATCAGTCAGCTTATGCCACCTGACAGCTAATATACGGATTTTATCCTGTAGAAATCGACTGCATTGACATGTTATATTCTTTCCTGGTTCTAGGCGTCTTACCAAATTGGCCTTCTACCAAATAAGGGCTCCTGTCGTGCGAATCGCCCTAATTCAAGCCATGCAGTGACTTTTGCTTGAGGTGCTCAAGCTTGAGGTGAGCACCAACATGCACAGGTTATGTGGTGATCAGACTCACACATGATGCTGCTTGCAAGGGTGCTCTGGTAGGCTCTCCGTGTTGGCGATGCAGCTGCAAGTCTTTGAACATTCTCTGATGTGATGATGCTTTTAGCTCAGTGGTAGCTACCGTGTATTACACAGTCAATCTCGTGTTTGATGCCTGATTCAGACCTTGCCAAGTATTTATTGTGGGCACATAGCATCTGACATCCAGTTCAGAGCTTGCATGCAGGCTGGCATAGTCATGCTTCAGCATGCCTAATTAGCTCTTTATGCAAAGGGCTTATTGAGTGCTCAGTGCAGGTGCAGTGAGGGCAAGACGTTTGACTCATTCCACCAGCCCAGTCAAGTCAGCAGGGTTTGCTTGTTTCAGAAGAGTATGGTGCAATCTGTGCCGCGTTACTCTCGGTGTTCGCCGGCCGGGAATAACAACCCAGCTGAAAGCCAAGGGTCTGGCCAGAGAGCTCTAAATTTTACGCAGCACTGTGAAGACCGATCTGGGAAAATTGGCATTGTGTCCATCTGCAGGCAGGCTCTCTCATGCCTGCCAGCAAAGCACCGAGAGAAGCGCGGCACAGACTGCTCTTCTTAATGCGTTGCTGACTTGGCTGAGCTGGTGGAATAGGTGAATTGTTGTACCTTCATTGCACCTGCGTTGAGCACTCAGTAAGTCCTTCGCAACAAAGCTAACAAGACATGCTGAAACATGACTATGCCAGCTCTGGACTGGATGTCAACTGCTGTGTGCCCACAACACATACTTGCCAAGCTATGATACAGGCATCAAACATGGGGTTGATTGTGCAATACATTGCAGCCACCACTGAGG
The DNA here is from genome assembly GCA_036924285.1 of Asterella californica. Lineage (NCBI taxonomy): Eukaryota > Viridiplantae > Streptophyta > Marchantiopsida > Marchantiales > Aytoniaceae > Asterella > Asterella californica. The sequence continues at coordinate 11,365 of JAYKYS010000667.1, forward strand.
TCAAAGTGAACGGCTCTGTGAGTGGACGCCCTACTGACATCTCCCGCCGCCCTCCCCCTCCCATGCCTGGTTGGCACGCCCTGAGCTTCAGAAGCACACTGTCTCATGCTACTTCAGTAACTCATGTCATCATTTGCCATACTTATCAACAAAGGAGCAGTGCACAACATGCGGCAACTTGGTGTTGTGAGTGCATGCATGAAGATTCAGGCAAAACTACCTGTGCATGCACTGCTAAACATGTACTGTGGTGTAGAAGACAGATCAAGATGCTGGCTCTGCTTTTGCATGTTTTGGTGATGGTGTTTATCGTGGACCAAACATCCAGCTGTTGATGCATGGCATAAGGTAGTGATTCATGCACAATGTATGAGCACAAAAGTCTCGCCTCAGTCATCCCCGCAGTGTGGCACAGTGTGTCACATGGTGGCTGGCTCCTGCTGCTGTTGTGGCCCAATTGCCCCAGTCATGCAGACCACACCCCTGTGCTTCCCTGCCAGTGCCTCCAAAACCAGACCTGAAGACAAGCCTAACCCCCCACCCAGCTCCTCAACCCATCCTGCCAGGCACTACCCTTGCCATCAACCTGCTTCTGGGTGTCATCAGTGTTGCACTGATCCATGTCATTCAGATTGACCCCATCAATGTTGTAAATTTGCAATGATGATCCAACGGAAGCCTGAAACTGCTTGTCCCTGGCGTTGATGTCATCCTGATCCATGTCCTCCAATTCAATAAGATGGCTTTGCAGTGATGATCTGGCAGCAGTCGATCTGTAGCAGCAACAAGAGAAGAATCAGGGAGGACAACACGTATGACCGGCACCTCAGATAATAAAATGCATTTCAGCAAGTCTTGCAGGCATTTTGTGAATAACAGAGTTGCCAACATATAACAAGACAGCCATCAAATTCTAGCACTCACAAGACCATGGACAGGTGCTATTTCAATTAATGCTGAAATACATGTCCACAACAGTATTTTCCAGATAAGCGTTCACCGTGCACGTGCTGATGTTCACCTGCATACCCTCCTTGTCATCCTCAGCTTCAACCCTGATGCTGTGGCTCTGAAGTCGTGACCAAACGCATGTAGCTATAGTATCAGCCTTGCACATGAGCCTCAGTTTTGAATCTGCTTGCACACAACCTTGTAGCAGGTCCTGAGCATATGACCGACAACACAAACATGACATGCCGAGCAATGCTGCTACAACCCATTCCAGAGCCACTGATACTGTCAGCTGCAGCATGGTGCATACCTGCAGCGCAGCTGCTGTGTAGGAAAGAAGTGCTTGAGGTACACTGCCTTGCTGCGGCACTTTGTGCCAATGCCACGTGGCGAGGTTGAGTTGGTACACGTCCAGGCCAGTCACACTCTCTTCACTCAACAGGTGACAGAACTGACAAGCTGTTGAACGTCTGCAGACACGCAGGCGAGACTCCCAGTGTGGAGTCGTTATAAAGGATGCCTGAGAAGAAAAACTAACGAGCAGGGAGATGAAACGGGTTTGATGTGAACTCTACCAGCATCACGCCAGTCGTCCTTCTGAAAGTGTGCTTGCAAAGATGACTGGTGCATTGCTGACTGAAAGTTGGGACTCAGTGCAAAGACTGGTGGAAGCCTTGCGTCCGTTGATGCTAAAGGTAACCTAACCTGCAGGTCAGTTCGGCTGCATATTACTATTTGTTCTTGACCCTTTGCGTCAAATTTCAGATCTGCAGAGCCAACGACAGTGACTTAGTGGGGCTACGGCCAGAGCTGATCAACCGTACGTCACCATTCGGACTGCACTGCAAATCTTTGACCTTGACTTTGGCCTTGAGAGTGGACTGGAATTGTAGGACTGCAAGCAGTAGGAGTACAATGCCGAATGGCCAAGGAGGCTTCGTATGCTCTCACGAAAGTGACACCAGATTCGGCCAAAGGTACTGACTGTCCTTGACTGTACTGGACCACACCCTGTCACACCTTCACATCTCTTAGTTGACTTTGCATACAAGTGTTACTATTTGTGCAGCAGGGTCTGCTTCACCTTCTCTGAAACCAAGCGATACTACCAAGGACAGCGTGCCATGGCAAGATCCAGCGCAGCAGCAGGCCAGTGAGACAGACAGAGTGCTACCAGCACAGCACAGACATGCTGGTGTGCAGCATCAAGCTGCACCTAAAAGCTCTGCTGCAGGTGAAACACAGCACTACACGGTTTACATCTGGCCATGTGCATTGTTGAACGCACGCAGAAAGTGCAGTCTTTTTGCTGCAGCTGTGTTGGGCAAGCCAGCCACTTCTTTGTAAAAAGCGCGAGCAACACATTGCACACCATAATGCTCAATACCAAGTATATGTTATGAATCCACAAGCTCTGCTGCAGCTTGGATAGGGCGAGATCATCACACACTATGTGCGTCTGGCTGAGGTATGGTATGCTTTGCCAGAAGGATTCAGCCTTGATGTCGTTCTTGCAGGCCAGAGCATCAACCCAAAAGCAGATGAGGAGGAAGTCCCAAGGTTCCCATTCTCCATCGTGAAACCGCGTCCCAATTCACAATCAAGCTCTGCAAGATCTGGTGCTCACCAGTCTCCCAGATCCATAGACGAGTTGCCGCTGGGGGCAGTGGCGCTGAATGCGTCACAACCTCTCTCTGTGACCACCTTCCCTTTTGCTGATGCCATGGATGCACATACTCAGGCTGCCCGCCATCCAGCAGCACATGAACCACTAGCTGCACCCAGTGCCACTGAAACTCATCTGTCAGCCACACAGCAGCAACCAGATGAGCCCAGTTGCAATCCCAGCGTGTCTGCAGTCCATGCTCAGCCGCCAGCATCCGGTTCTGAGTTGCAAGAGCCTCTTGTGCACCATCTAGGTGTCAATGGCAGATTGCAGCCAGCCTTGGGTACTGTTGACGCCAATGCAGACAACACTGGTCGTTCAATGCCACCTGATGCAGTTGCCTCGGCATTGTCGCCTGCACCTATGTCTGCTGCACAAAACAGCTCTGCGGTGTCAATGCTGCCATCTGGCAAGAGATTGCGTGATGCTGTTTCTCAGGCAAGCAATGAGGCAGCACAGCACAAGGACCAGACTGAAACGTCACATGAGGTCTAAGAAGCCAAAGCTTTGTCAATAAAGACTGTCAGGTTGTATTTTACCATTGTGACCATAAGTATTGACAGACTTCAACTATTGACGCTAACTATTGACGCGGGCTCCCAGAATTACAAACCTGAATATTTTTTTCCATTTTGACGATTTATTATTTTTAATGACCTGTCGCACCCTGCTGAGAATTATTTTAATGATTTTGATGGCTGTCGCACATCCTACATAGCAGTGTTAGCACAGCTGATTTGTGACATTTGCGGTCAAGTTGGCGGTTCAAACAACATGGCACACTCTCATGCACGGTATTGGAAGCGTTTTGCATAGCCAGGTATGATTGTTTGCGTCTCAAAACAGGCAAATTTAATCCTCGAATTGATGGATTTTGAATGTTTGTTGCAATCCTGAGGCAATTGGTTATGGACATTAAATGGCTGTCGCACCATTTTCGAATTATTGACGTCTGCGTCAACAATGGTGGTCACTACGGTAGCTAGCCAATGTACTGGCAATAACAAATTCTTGGTGTGGGTCCAAGCCTGTGGATAGATTCTCAGATCAAAAACAATGGAGGTCTGTGTTCAACATATTGCAAAGTGGTCGCAATTGTCCTGGTCTTACCTGTGTTGTTGGGTCTGCGGTATGGTCATTCATAGGCGTATTGCAATATAGAGTATATACACTTGGGTCAGAGCATTGGTGTTGAAATGATGACAGTCTATCACTAGTTATCTAGCCATGATAAGGCAACGAGAACCACATAGAAAGTTTGCTATAAGCAATGTCATACTCACTCAAAGGTATCACGCCACCATCATATGTGCACTTGTCAAAAGATACCACAATCTACCTGCATATCGATATGATATGATATTGATATCACAATCGTTCAAGCTCCACTCAATATGGGCCTCAAAAGCCGTTGCTTTGGCTTCATTGCTGTGTTAGAATGCTTGCAAAAAGTTTCCCTGCTGCTGTATGGCTCAACACGTTGGCATTCTGACGGAACTGCATTTGCCAAGCAGCTTGAGACCTCAGCAGCACCAGGGAACCTCTTTGTGCATGGGGCCAAACTTACTATCAACTGCATTTAGGGCCTACTGGGTTTGAAAGAGCCCTGAACCTTGCTGCATGGGGCCGATTGCCGACAGCCTGCGCTGACGCCACACTGGTCGCGATCGTTGCTCACGCCCAAGTCAATCAGCTGTCTCGAAATCTGAGCCGGATTGTAAGCTATTTCTTGCGCTGTATACTTATCTGACGTATTTTGACAGGTGCGCAGTAAGTTGACTGCAACTCGATTATCGTGGGAACTGGTGTTCGCGGACCTGGCGTCGAGTTCCTTGCGAGGCAGGCAACAGCAGCAAGGATCAGGCACTTCAAGCCAACGATAGAGGCAGATTGTCAAGCCTGACTGACGGCAAGGTGGCTGTTTTTTACTGAGCTGGTTGGGTGTGTTGAGTCGTGAACCTTGATAGCACATCCGGCCCCCATGCCCATCTACCATCAGCCCATCGCCGCATCATGTAACCTGTCCTGAGATCCCAAGCGTGAATCGTATCTGCAGTTGCGTTGCATCTTAGACTACTGAGTGACTCAAGTGCCCCAACCTGCACGCACAGTGTACTTGAACACAGCCCTTGTAGGCTGGTAGACGTTTTGTAGATGCAATCACAACTACGGACTGCAGAGACATCAGATGCGTATCCATCAGCAAACAGAGAGGGAATGACTGATACCAGCTATCATGAGGCTTGGACTGCCAAACCTCACCACCACACGGTGCATGACGATCAGCACAGCTCCTACATGTGCGAGCACTGCAGCAGACTGACACCACCCCTCGCCACCTGTCAAGGTCAGCATACAAACTGCTTGGCACCTGCCTGCGACATGCATAGTGACTGTTTGGCCTTTTGCTGCTTGTGATCAGTGCCATGCACTGTGCACAAGGCCTTTCAAGCAGTAACACACCTTGTTGCAGTTGGCTGCCAGGCATTGCCACCACCATGTGTTTTTTACAGGACAGTTGGGACCGGTTTGTTGAAGCCAACTGGGCTCCAACCCTTCGGTCAGCCTTTGGCAAACACTGGAAGCAGACTGTGGGCAGCGAGGTGCCAGCCATGATGCAGCTCAGCCAGCATCCTGGCAGGCAGCTTACGGACATGAAAACCCTCCCCTTCTTCTTCCTGGTCTAGACATGACCCCAACGCCTCTGCAAGCCACTCAGCCGGCAGGCTGCCTCAGAACTCACCAGCTTTCAGCCCCGCACTCAATCCTCAGTGTGCCAGCCCCAGCCAAAACTCAGCTCCAATGAGCTCACAGGTCCATCAGCAGACCGCTGGCAACAACAGGAATAGCACAATGGATGAATGGGCAGACATCTTTGACCAGTGCAAGACTGCCATAAGTGGGTCAGACCCCAGTCAAGGGGGCCAGGGGCAGCAGGCAGGCCCCAGGGCATTTGCAGGCTTTATGCCAGGGCCAGGAGGACCCTACTCAGGCCCCGCCAATAGGGCTTTTGAGTCAGTGAAGAGTCTGAACTCTGAAGAAGCAGAGGACTGCATGTTTGGGGAGTCTGACGACGAGGAGTGTCACTCCAGTAGCAATGGGGGACCTCAGCGCCTGCCCTTCTTTGGTGGTATTGCTGAGTGGCCTGTCAAGCAGATGCCGCACTTGCCAGTGAGATTCTGCCACTTCCTGTGCCCTTTGTTTTCTTTGTTGTCTCTACCCCCAAGCGTACAATCAGCGTGTTGGTCCCTATTACATGCAGTGACTGCTTCTTCTGTTGGTAGCAATTGGCCAAGATGTGCAAGTTGGCAGGCTTTTTTGGTCCATACGCTGCTGATTCTTTGATTCACATAATGACTCTGCACGTGGTCCAATTTTGTCTCTGTTGTCTGTTGCAGTGCTGAGCTGTACTGCATCTGACCCTATCACTGCACCCCTCTATCTAGCTTGAGCCCACCTGCGTGTAACAGAAGCCACTGCGTTGTGGCTTTGCCAGACTAAACACGCTTGTGAGCATGCTCTAATAGTTCCTAATGCACCAGGACTGTCTGTCAGCAGTACTGCCACATGCATGGTCAACTGTACACACAAGGCTGTAGCTGTCACTGTGCAACTGTGCACCGCTCTGCATAAGGCTTGTCTGCTTGTACACCAGACATTGACCCTAAATAAATTTGCATGACTTTCACATATACGCATGCACCCGTAGTTTGGAAGAAACAAGACTTGTCTTGGGCTACCCAGCCGATCGTGATCTGTAAAGTGTCATTCATCACGATTTGCATGTCTGTTGTAGCAAACTCCCCCGAGAAGGATCTACCGACGCATCAAGCGGGGACAGTGGCCCGAGCAAGAGCAACAGCAATGTGACAAGCTCGCCAGCTGCTGCGCCAGCTTCCACAACAGGCAGGGGGGCGGTGGCCCCCCCAGCCCCCCCCACCAAGGCCCCCCTTCATCCCTGCCTGTGCTGGATTTTTGATGTTGCAGAAGCCAGAAAGGCTGCTGCCAGGTGGGGGGCCCATGGGGGCACCCCTCACCTCAGCCCCCCCTCATGATCTGGCCTCTCCATTCAGGCAACCCCAACCTGCATAGTCAGATCATCAGAGTGGAGAAGGAGCATGTGTTTCCCACGGACAGAGGGGGGTGCGGATGGGGGGGAGGATCCCCCCTTGCTGGCAGAAGAGTCCAGCTCTGGGTCAAGGCTGAACAGCAAAAAGCGATCAGCTCCCACAACTCTGGTCAACACGCCCCACATGCTACAGCAGTTAGCCAAGGAGGGGAGCAGCCGGGACAGCACCTGCAGCAGCAACTCTGATGAGACTGGCAGCCAAGGCAGCGATGAGTCAGACGACTCTGAGCCGGATGTGGTTTCCCGACAGCAGCATCCCTTCGGGATGCAGAATGGCTTGAAGGGGGACTGGTGCCAGCGCCAGTCAGGGGCAGAGCTATCACTGCTGGTACTGCCCCTACAGGGCAGGGGCCCTACCATTGGAGGCCCTGCCCCGTTGCCAGCAGCCCAAGGCACCTCTGGCAGCAGCCCTGCCCTTAGTGGCAGGGTACGGTCCATATCGCCAGTCCCTGTTGGTGTGCTGGCTGCTTCACAGCCCATGACTGCCTCTCAGCTGCGGCAGCGGCGGCAGCAAGAGGATGCAATGCCGTCCACAGGCTACCATGTGCCAGGTAAACAATACTCATGATGTTGATGATCATCATGCTGGCACAGGCAGTGACAGTGACAGTGACAGTGACAGCGACAGTGACAGTGACAGTGATCATCATACTGGCAATGACAGTGGCAGTGAAATTGAGTCTGAACGTCATCGCTAAGCAGAAGCCTGCGGTTCTGGACCTTAGGCCTTGTATGGGCGTCTGCTGCTGCTTCCTCAGGGGGGACAAGGACAGTAGCCATGACTACAGCAGTAACAAGAGTCAACGTGAATGATCATCCGTGATCTAGGATTGTCCAATGCAAGTCAATAGCAACAATCCCCACCAGGTCTGTCATCTCTGTAAGCTCTGTTGCTTTGTGGCAGGTGGTATGCCAATGATTCACAAGGCGAGCTTATCAAGCGGCCAGTCCAAGTCTGCTGATGCTGCTGCTGCTGCTGCTGCCGCCGCTCCTGCACCGGTCCATGTGCAGCAAGCCCTGATGGGTAAGCAGATGCTGGACATGGTGGATGGTTTTGGTCGAGCCCCACTGCACGTGGCCGCGGCTGCTGGGCGAGTCGATGTGGTGCAGCAGTTGCTGTTTGGGGGCTGCGACTATACCAAGGCTTTGCAGGCTGATTTCAGGTAAAGGCACATGCAGTACCATAGGAGGACCACAGGAGGAACGCCCCTTGCTTTTGGGCAAGATGTTCTTCAAGCCTCACAAGCAAAGAATACACCCATTTTCAACAGCAAAAAAGCACTGAAGGCTTCATCGTCTACTTCCCCAGTGCTGAAGTAGATGAAGATTCCATCCCTGACCATTGCTGTATGCACACACCTGATGACTGACCACAGGGAACTGGAGAACATGGTGCATGGAGGGCGACCTCTGCCGTCCAACCCAGCAGCAGCTCGGCCCCCCCATCCTGTGGGCGGAGGACTTTGTGGCGATAGCAGGGTCCCCTCCCCCTGATGGACCCCCAGGGGGGGTCTCAAGCCCCTGCCTGAGTCTGGGGCCTTACGTCCAGCCTGTCAGCTTTCAAGGGGCCACTGCCCTTCACCTGGCTGCCTTCTATGGCCACCTTGCTGTCGCCGACCTCCTGCTGGCAGCTGGTGCATGCGACGTGACTGCTCGTAACATACAGGTGACTGTGCAGTCCCTGTTGCAACAGGAAAAGGAAGGCAATGTTTGCAAGCTCTGGTCAGCCAGCAAGACTTATCACTTGTGACATTCCTGGCAATTGGGGCACCTAAAACGATTCGTGCTAAGGCTTTTGCATTGCCATAGCCTGCCCTGACATTGCTTGCATGTGACTGATCATGACATACAGGTTGCGCAATGCATAGTGCTGTTGCTCTGTCAGTGCTGCAGAGCTTGTCATTGCTTGATTGGGAAGGTGGAGATGGTGAGGGATTCCTGTTGACATCAACCTCTTGTGGCAACCTGCATATGAGCAAGCATCATAGCAGGATGGCTTGCTGACCACCTCCCATGACCTTGCTGCCAGCATGCCTTTGGGGCACGTGACTTGAACATACCAAGTCTCTTTTGGTTTCTGGTTGCAGATCTCAATCTATTGCTATCTCTTGCTTTTTCTTGCTATACATAGCTGCCTGCATGTATAGACATGTCATGCAGCAGGGCAACACTCTCACCTTGAGTTTACTCTCACAGATCCTGAGCATGCTCAGTCATGGTCAAGCATGTATTTCTGGCATGGACACGCCCTTGGTGGCAAAAATGCCCTGCTATCAACAGAGAAGCAGATTGCACAGGCAGTAGAGTGCACAGGTTTGGCAGGACTAGCAAATGAAGCATGGTTAGATCGCACACACCACCCGTCTCCCCTCCCCCCCCCACCTCCCCCCTGGCTCCCGGCCCCCCAACACAAGGCTCTACATACACATTCAAAGGAAACTGTGTATGTTGTAGAGATTGACAGAGTCTCAGTACTGCTTGCTGGTGCAGGGACTGACCCCGCTGCACATGGCAGCTCATCAGGGGCATGCAGGCATTGTCAATCAGCTGTGTCGCCTGCCCAGAGTGGAGGTTGATGCTCTTGACAATGCTGGCTGCACACCTCTGCATCATGCCACTGCCTTAGGTCATGATGGAGTGGTCATGGAGCTGTGGTCCAAGAGTGCAAACGTGGACCTTGCCGACACCAATGGATGGGACAGGTACCCACACACATACATAGCAACTTTGCATACATGCACAGCAGGTACACACATACACGGCAGGTACGACAGCATGTATAAGTGGCACCAGAGGTTCTGTCATCTATGGTGCCATGCCAGAGATAACAGCACACAGCAGGTATAGACATACAGGGCTGCATGCTCTCATACATGCATAGCACTGGCACATGAACATGGCCTGGGTGTGCAATCAAGGCTGCAGGACTCTTCCTGTTGCTTGTTGCTCGGTGGAAGTAACAGGCAGCTGCTTCCTGAAATACATTGCACCCATGTGGTACATTATCGTGTTGACCGTACTTTGTGATGTTATACTCAATGTGGCATGGTCGTGCTGGTGCTGCATGCAATTGTGATACATACCGTAGACTTTGGTAGTACAGCAGTTCGCCCAAGCTGCATTACCCCACTTGGTGTAACGGACATTCCTCAAATGCATCAGGCTGGTGTTTCAAGCCATGTGATGTATGTGTCACTGCAGACCACTTCCTACGCCTTGTCACAAAACACCTGCATGCCTGTGCATGCAAAAGCACTATCAGTGCAGTGATCACTGCCCTTATTGCCCAGTGATCACTGTATCTATTACCCAATGATCACTGCAGCTTCCTCAGTGGCAAGTTCCCTCTGTGTTAGTAGTCTCTTGACATGGCCCCTCAAGGCACTAAGCGCCAAATTGGTAGGTGGTCTGCCTAAGGTTATTCATCTCATGCCATGACCCCTTTGAGGACCTCCCACTTAAAAAGACAGCAGCAGCAAAGGCACTGCCATCAACACACGCATGCTCAACCTGGTTGCATCTGCATCCCTGATTGCATGTGTCCACTACATAACTTGCCTAAACGTGTCATAGTGCTAAGTTGCTGCATACCAATGCCTGTCGTGCGCTGCAGCGCTTCACCACGCAGCAGAGGGCGGTCACTTGGATGTGGTGGCCAAGCTGGTGATAGCCGGCTGCAATGTGTCGCGGTATGACGCTCAGGGGATGTCTCCCGGCCACTTGGCTGCGCGGCATGGCTACCATCAGGTCATGGACAAGCTGCTGCTGGCAGGCTTTGCCCTGGGACATGCAGGGGGGCCTCACAGCCCTCCATGGCTCTGTGGGGACCACTGCCCTGCACATTGCAGCTCAGCATGGCCATCAACAGGTGCGCAAAGTGCCACTTGGGGTGCCCCACCCCACTTCACTCCCCACCCGCTCACCCTCCATGGCCTGCACAGGGTGCTGACTTGTCTGATGTGCATTGGTCTTTGCTGCATGGCTATGGTTTGGTGTGCATTGATGGAGTGCATGCTTTGCAGACCAACATGGTAGAGGCAGTTGCTTTGCTCATCTGCATGGGTCCATTGTCTACGTATGATTGCATTTGCTCCAGGGGACACTGTCGCACCCTCCAAAGAGGCACCAGCTTAACACACATGATCTTAACGCTTACAGCTGGATGTGCAGCCAGAAGCATTGAGTTTTGCTTGTCCATACTTTGTGGTGCCCCCTCGTTCCTGTGATGTTAAGCATGATGGTTGCAGACGGTCGAGCAGCTGATAGAAGCAAGGGTCAAACTCACTCTCTGACACCCATATGCTGACACTGCTTTATGTTGCACAATGAGCAACTGGCCAAGACAGGGTCAAAGTCACATCGTGACTTTCACACAGTCATGTCGACTTTTGCTTACCGGTGTGTTGCCTGATGCTTGCAAACGGTTCAGCCACTGGTAAGGGCAGAGCAGACTCCCCGCTGTGACAGTCATACACCTCAACTGTTGCTTACCCTTTTGCTTACCTCTTGCCCTATTTGTGCAGATGGTAGAGCGGCTGATAGAGGCAGGCGCAAGTGTCCAGCTGGCAGATGTGCGAGGCTACACAGCGTTGCAGTGTGCAGCCGAGGGGGGCCACATGGGTCCCTTTAGTAACCTCTTACAGGCAGGGTGCGACCCCCTGGCCCAAGACCATGCTGGGGTCTCGGTCCTGCACAGCGCCTGCCAAGGCGGCTGCCTAGAGATCATCAACCATCTGCAGACAGTGGGCGCAGACCCTAGCGACAGGACCCTGCAGGGCCCGGGGACTGCCTGCACTATGCTGCTCTAGGTGACTGTTCCCTTTGTCAACAACTCTTGGCAGTCGTGCCGTGCAGTGTATATGATGACCCCAGGGGACACACCTGGAATGCTGCTGAGACGCACACAGGCGCACCACCAGGGGTATTTTTGACCACTTCAGACATCACAGCAATACACCTGGCTGTTTGGTGTGTGTGTTTGTGTGTGTGTCACAAATCTTCCGGGTGGGTCTTTGGGTTCATCATCAACAGGGTCGTGGTAATGCAATTGCGCTGATACCACCAGCCGATGCTGCAGCAGTTGAAGCAGAGCCTGGTTGACTACATGCTGCGCCTGCCAACTTGACCTGGCAACACAGGAGAAGTCTTTACACAATGGAGCTATGCTGTGTATCTTATGCTAGCATAGGTTTCCCCAGCTGTGTGCCGGCAGACTTGCGTGTCAAAGGTCGTGTAGTCCAGGGCTCAAGCTGCTGCATGGTCGTGCTCTACCCCTTGTCGGGGCATTGGCCCTTGGGGCTTGTGCATTTTCTACTGTATCTCCCTGTCATCAGCAGGACATGACACAGCATTTATAATAATGTCCATCATTGTGTGATCAGCATGAGCACCGGCATCCTGAATTGGAGCTGTGCGGTGCCTGTGAGGCGTGATGTGCCAACATACAACTTGATGCAGTATACTTGGTGACTGCGGCAGCGAAACAGTTTGCCAAGAAATGCTCACCATTGCTTGGCGGTAGTTGCAAAGCAATGAAGAGGATTGCAAGTGCATGGACTGAGAGTGTACCGTACAGACCATAATCAGGCTGCAGCTCATGCATGCTGCCATCAGGCAGTTCACATTGGGTTTACTGCAGTGACCATGCTGGGCATCTGCAGTCCTGTGGCGTGCAAGAAGACTAGCTTGCAAGATCTGTGAGTGCTGTCGGTGACGCATTTGGCATAATCCTGGACAGTAGGCTGAGAATGCTTCTGTGATGATGCAACATTTGGAAGCACAGTCTGAGGTTAGTGCCATGAAGCTGCAGGTGGAGCATGCGATGCAATCGAGTTCTTGTTGACGCCAGACAGCGAGCAGGGATGCAGCCTGGATGTGACCGACAATGAGGGCAACACGGCATGGCATGTGGCTGCGGAGGGGGGGCACATCAAGGCAGTGCAGTGTCTGCTGAAGGAAGGCGCCCAGCTGGAGTCCACCAACCATGCTGGCTGCACTGCCCCTGCACATTGCCGCCCGCTCAGGTTTGCTCTTCCACCGCTTCCATCTCATTTTCTTCCAAAAGGAAAAAGGGCTTTTGTTCCTTTTGCTTGCTTTCAACAACAGACATTTTAGAACGTCGAGAACACTGAAGATTTTAGCAACCCTGTCCTGCTGTTTCTTGCCCGCTGCCATTGCGACTCAATGTCAGTGCTGTCGTTGCTACCTGCTGTCGTTGTCATTGCTGTCTGATATCACCCTTCACATCCTTTCATGAATCCTGTCACGACCATCTCTGCAACCTTGTTGGGTGTCTTCTTATGTCCGAGCTAGCCTGTTGGTTGTTTGGTAAATTTGGCTGTGCAGTCACTGCTGTCTGGCGCTGCTTAGACTGCAAGACGTAATAACATCCTGATGGCCCCTGTCTGATTTCCTCTGGGATGGACAGAGGATTAAGCCTTTGCCCAAACCCCTCCAGATCAGAGTGAGCAGAACTTCTGCCATGACATGAACACAGCTACCCTTACATTTCAAAGCAGGGGTCTAGGATCTCTGGAAACCAGCTTCACGCTGCCAGCAGTCCCTAGTTGACAAGGGTCCCGTCTCGCATAACCTACATGCCAGCAAAGGACGGTTCAGGCAAATGCTGCATGCGTTGTTCAGGCTGGCTACCTCTGGTCAAGATGCTGATCCAGCACAAGGCCAATGTGTGCAGCACTTCCAAGGCCTCCCAGACAGCGCTGCACTTTGCTGCCGAGATGGGTCATGTGGATGTGGTGGCTGCCCTGCTGGACGCTGCTGGCAAGCAGCTGATTGTGATGAAGGATCAGGGCAACTGGACCCCCCCTGCATCACGCTGCAGAGCAAGGCTCCGTGGACATTGTTGAGCTGCTCATCTTTGTAAGCTGCCTTCTTCTTGTTGCTTGTATGTGTTGCCTTCCTCTGGATGCCAGGAGTACTCGATTCCTCAGAACATAGCACAGGGCTTGGTGGACATCAACAATGCTGCTTACGCCTGTAGGCCGTCTGCAACCTGTTATTTCACCTATTGTAAAGTATTGCCTCGTCGGATGTTCGTTTGACTCAGTCAGATTGAAGCAGTCTGACTAAGTTTGAAATAATCAGCAGTGCACGCTCAATTCACATTTGTAGATTTCTACGCGCACCTTTCCCTTGTAGCAGAGTGTGACTAAGCTTGCAGACGCTGCATAGCCAGAAGTACAGGGCTTTGTCAACATGGCCGAGCTGCCAGTCACTGTGTGCCGCCCTCTCATGTTGCCTGTGTGCATTGCCTTTGGTGGTGGGCAGGGTAGTGTTTTGTTTCTTGCTTGTCTGGTTATTTTTACATAGGGTTTAGGGTTGCCTTTGTTAGTAAGGACGTTAGCAAAAAGCATCTGTACAGTCTGCTGTAGACTGAACAACTCTGACGTGGCTTTTGCCAATACCCGTATGCACACAGACTGGAAGCAGATTTTATCACGAGCTTGATCTTTTTCTTGATAATACACGACCATAACATAAATGGTGGTATCCTTGCTGTGCCCCCCCCCCCCCCCCCACCCCCCCTCACCTTTGCTCCCCCACTTCCTCTCTTCTAGCTGCTTCTCTGCCCCTCAACTCCCTTTCCTCGCTGCGACCCCCCTTCCCCCACTCCCCTTCCTTTGTTGTTACCCTCCCCTCTGCCCCCTTCACCCCCCCCCCCCTCCCCCCATGGCTCCCGTCCCTCAAGCTGCTGCATGTTTGTACAGGCTGGTGCTGAGGTGAACGCAGGCACAGACCAGAAGTGGACAGGTCTGCACTTGGCAGCCAAGGAGCAGAACACCAGCGTGGTGCGAGTGCTGCTGGAGAACAATGCTGATGGGGCCCTCCGGGACAGCTATGGTGCCACAGCGCTGCACTACGCTGTGCAGCTGGCAGATCTGGCCCACTTCAATGCACTGCACAGCTCTCCCCGCTGTGTGGTCAAAACTGCTGACAAGAAAGGTGAGTGTATGCTGAATGCTTGGAAAGAGAATTCTGTGTGAATGCCCTGTTTCACAGCAGTACTGAAGGTGTTGACATCTGAGAGTTGATCACTGTTTGCAGCTTATTTGTGATGAGCTAGGTATTTGCAAAGCAGGTCTTGTCTTTCCGCAGTAGGTTTTTCTATGCACCAGTCTGAACCCACTTCATCCGACAAAGCACCAAGGCAAACAGTATCTGGGGCAATAACATCTTGGCAAGAAAGAAAGATTATAAAGAAATCAGATCCTTTATCATGGGCACAGGAATCAAGTGCTTGGGCATCAAGTTGAGTACCCCCTGGTTGCCTTGTTTGTTCTCAGAGCACAGGCCACCCTTGCACTGCCCCCTCATGTTGCCCTGCGCAACCTCCTCTCCCCGCCCACGGCTGGTGGTACTCGATCTGTAGACGCACCAGTTTGTTTTGTTTTACTGAACCAGATCTCAGGTATCACATCTGTCCAGAGCAACAGGTGCCACTCTTTCAAGTGCAAGTGCCGTGTTGCTTCTTGACTTGTGCCTGACTGCCTTCATAATCTCCTCATACCTCAGGAGTGTTCTGTCCCATGGCGAGACGTGCATGTGAATGCAGCAAGCGTAGCCGTTGGAAAGGTTTCATAGAAGGACCCTTGTCATGTATGTGTTGTCATCATACCATCAGCATAGTAATGCTAGTATAGTATTGCTTACCCCCTTACTTTTGCATGGTGCATGCAGGCTACACAGTGCTGCACCATGCGGTGGCTGGAGGCAACGTGGAGATTGTGAACAGCTTGCTGCGTACGGGTCATGCTCAGCCAGACACAGATAGCACTCGCAAGCGCATCACTCCGTTACATGTTGCTGCTAAGCACGGCCGTGTGGTGCTGCTGCCTGTGCTCATGCAGGCCGGCTACAAAGCACAGGCAATCACCTCCGACGGCAAGTAAGTATATTCACACTCCTCTGCATGCTGTGGACTCATTTAGACTCCTGCATGTTGAGGCATTGCTCAGGCACCTTCTTGTTGTGGACTTGCTCAGATCCTTTCACACTGTGGATGCATTCCTACTCCTTTGTGCTGTGGCTAGAGGCCCCACAGAAAATGGATGTGTGTGTGTGTGTGTGCATGCCTGCCTTCAGCTATGCACAAGTTGAGCGTCTCACCTCACCTCATTCCATTTTATCCACACCCTGCTCCTGGCTGTGACTGTACTTGTAGGTCCTGTGTTGCTGCTATGTGCCCAAAGATAGTCATTCTCCCATGTAGGATGATTGCAGTACACACAGAGGAGACACCTTGTGCCCCTTGCTGCTTTTGCAAGATTACACAAGCTGTTGGTCACATTTCCCTTGTGCATATACAATCACAGGAACCTGACCTGAAAGTCATGTATTGAAAGATGTGCATTGAACAAGATCATGCAAAAGGATGAATGCCAACAAGCACCACAGCAGTAGCAAGTAGCAGCAGCAAGCATCATAAAGCTTTCGACATGTGTGTACTGCAAGCAACATCACTGGTGTGTTTGACAGCCTTTCTGTTACAGTATACTGCAGCTAGACGCTGATGTGCTAGGAACCATTATGCCTCCCACGGTCCTGATCTTGGGTCTGAGCGGTTGCAGGACGACTCTGCACTGGGCTGCGTTAGGATCAGCTGTGGACCCCTGGCCCTCCTTGGTGGGGGCACGTCATGGTAGCAACATGGAGAGCGCCCAGCTACTTCTGAAGGCTGGAGCTGAAGTGAAGATCACAGATGATGCTGGCTGCACGCCCATGCACTATGCTGCAGGTAAGGACGTGCTTCTTGGCACTTGGTCGCATTGCTGGTGTGACAGAGGTCGCAGCTGCTGTGTTTACCTGGTTGTTGCCCAATGGTGTGGACCAGCTGCAAGCAGCACTGAATTTGCTGGTCCCTGCTCATGCCATTGCAGTGTTGGTGACCAGCAATGTTGTCCCCTGTCTGGTTGCAGATCCAGTCGCACCATATATTGTGTCACCATGCACCACACCACACCACCCCACCTTGCACCACCCCATTGGACACGACATCAAACCTACCCATCCCACCATACTCTTCATCACCTTGTCTGCCTTCATCACCTGTTGCCTGTTTGCCTTCTTGAGTATCATCACCTTCC
>JAYKYS010000668.1:0-28210 GCA_036924285.1 Asterella californica
GTAGAGGAGGGTGCCAGTTGGGCCTAGCCCAGCGCTGGGCAGCCACTCTGCCCCAATACTTCCAGATCAGCTTAGTGACCCACTGCGTTGCATCTGACCGTCTCAAGGAAGCTGTCAAGCTTGTTCGCCACCTCAATCTGCAGCAGGTCTGGCCTGCAAACCTTCCTCACCCTTGCAAGGCTGACTGCCTGCTCCAGGAAGTTTGCTTTGTCCAGTGGCAAAGCATTTTTGTAGAAGGTATTGCCGATAAGGGCAGAGGACTAGTGGGGGATTGATGGTTGCATATTAGCAATGAGTTGCCTTATAAGACCAATACACATGCCTGTAGAATACAGTGGCACACTTGCCTTGAAACTGGCGAGACCTTGTGGCCAGTTGTGGCAAGTTCCACGATCAATCAGCTATCGCATGCCCACATCTGCAAAGATGCCACTGCAAATATGCATGATATTTCTCTTGTTGCAGACCTTCCCAGATATTGATGAGATGTACAAGCAGCGCACGCTGACCAGGCTGCTTGAGAAGGAGCAGTGGGCAGTGGCTGCCACCTATGCAGGACAAGACGTGCAATGCCAGGTCAGAGACGTCATGTTCCAGGCGCTTAGCAAGTGACTGTATGTAGCACAGGCTGTCATGCGCTTACTGGATGTTCTGTACCGTGTAGATGGCATGTCTCACCTTTGAGGTTGCACAAGTGAAAGGGGTGCTGATGGGTGCATGCAAGAGACAGTAGCATTTCCTATTAGTTTTTGCGAATGCTTCACTGCTTAACTGCAAAACTGACGGTTGCTTTATAGTATGGCGAGCATCTGAAACAGCATCTCTGCCATTCTGCATGGCTACCACAACATCACCGAAGGTCAAGGTCGAAACACTTGATTGCATTGCCTGCTCTACAGGAGCAAGTGGTCAGAGCAATGGCTTTGGCGGGAGAGACTGCTCTAGCTGAGGAGACCCGGGAGCAGTTTGGGCTGAGTAGAGACGCACTGGACATTGATTCTACTGAAGCAGCTGCTCAGCGGGCCCTCACTGTGGATACCTATCTGCCCCTGCAACTACCAGCTGGGGCAGTCTTCTTCATTGATGACGACACTGCCATTTCTAGGTTGGTCAGCTGTCAGCCTGACCAGTACTCAGGCAGGCTGTCCCCGTCCAATGGTGGCAGCTGAGTATACCTGGAACGACCAGTATAAGCACAATTTCACAGTGACAGTCAAACTCATTGTTGCCTGTGGAACATCGCTTAGACTAAAGGCTATTATTCTATAGCAAGGGATGTGACCCAAGCAGTCAGTGGCCAGCCACAGCACACCAGCAGCGCAAGGTAGGGCGTTGTGCACTACGCGGCACTCAAGCTGGAGCGAACTGTGTGTCAGGAGAGCCAGAGGTGCAAGCAGTGATGCAACTGTGCTTGAACGGCAGGGCTTGCTCAAAGCTTCAGCTGTTTGCAGGTGTCAGGAGGTGCTGCACAGTGTACAGGTTGTTGGGCTGGATGCAGAGTGGAAACCCAACACTAGCGGAGAGCAGAATCCCATCAGCATCCTGCAGGTGTGAATCTGTGTTGTACTGTCTTGGGTATTGAGTCAGACCTTGTCCTGTGTCAGCCCCAAGTCATGTCAAGTTTTGTTGTGCAACACTTTGTTGTGCATCACTTTCCTAATGAAATCGCTCCTGATTTCTACTTCTGCAACCTCTACTTGGGAGCACTGTAAACGCTGCTGCGCTCAGTGCCATGTCCATCACAGAGCAAATGGGTCACACAGATGCGTGCGCCGTTGCATGGTGTCGCTGAGATCTTTGCACCGTATTCTGCAAGGATCATTCTCTACTGTTGTCTAGTTGTTGTTCAATGGGAAGATGCTTATGGCGCAGCAACTGCAAGGCGTGCCCATGCTGCGCAGGTGGCCACACACTCAGCAGTCCTGCTCTTTGACATGCCCAAGCTGAAGGGGTCACAAGCCTTAGACCGGTGCCTGAGGTTTTTGCTGCAGAACGCTGGCATCATCAAACTGGGATGCAGGCTCTCAGATGATATCACAAAGCTGCACAGGTCATACCCAGACATGCAGGCTTTCCAAGAGGCACAAGCCCTGCTCGACCTGACCCGCCCCTGGACCATGTACATGCAGGAAAACAACGACCAGGTATGGCTTAGGGCTGAGTTCCCTGACATGCCCTGTCTGGCAAGCATCATGTTCTGACCTGAAAGTGAGGCCTTGAGATGCTGTGGGGCTGTCAGGCCCTTGTGTGTGAAGGAGGCAGCTTCCTCTGCCTCTTTTCAGTTGCATCATACTGCATTGCCTGACATCATGAGCGACCCAGTCTCTTGACCTATCAAAACTGCATCGAACGATTGTGCTTGTGATGGAATGCGGATGTTGCAGGAGCTGCAAGGGCGGCGAAAGGGAGCACCTGTTGGGCTGTCAAACATGGCTCAGTCGCTACTAGAGAAGCCTCTGAACAAGGGCATGCAGGTGAGGCAAGCCGCATAAGTCTGCCCTAGCAATCATACAACTCACACAGCCTCCCCGTCATGTAGACTGTGCAGCACCGCTTGCTGTTGATTGCAAACATTTGCATGGCAAGCATAAAGGTCAAGCAGATAGTCAAGTAAGTCTTGCTTTGATGCTGAAAAGACGCCAGGGCTAGGTTCCGGTTGCGCTTGCATGTAGCAGTGCCATTGTCCTCTAGGCTTCAGGGTGCAGATCAGACTGTGGCAGCGCTAGGTATTGCAAACAAATAAGGTAGCTGCCTAAATCAAGCCCAGGCTGCTGCCAGCACCAAGCTCAGGCTGGTCATGGTCTACTTGCCCATCACAATGAGTAGTTGCAGCAAGCACTCAGGAAGGCAGCTGTTGCAAGAATGCAAGGCAAAGCAGCAGCTGCTTCAATTGCCGTGAAGGGTGTCTTAGTGCTGCACAACCCTTAGTGGTTATTGCAGATGTCAGACTGGGAGCGACGGCCCCTGTCCAGCAAACAGCTGGAGTACGCTGCACTGGACGCCTATGTCCTGCTGCAAATCTATGACGTGGTGTCAAACCCAAATACAGGCCTCTCTCAAGCACAGCTGCAGTCCTGCCTCTACAGCCACCATCCACATGGCCGCCAGACCTCAACCAAATCCTTCCAAAGGGACTTCCTCACAGATGCTCATCCTACCCAGCAACCCTCCAGCCGCCAGCAGCCCTCTGAAAGGGAGTCACCATCACTGCCAGCCATATCGACAGTCAGCCAGCTCAGTGATCCCTCCGCAATAAGCAGCCAATCCCCAGTACCCAGCTCCGTCACTGCAGGCTTCCATAGCCCAGCTGCAAGTGAGCCTAGCAGTGTGCCACTTGTAGCAATGCAACAACAGCAGGGAGCTGCAGAGCAGAAGGTTTCAGAAAATACGAGTAGGGTGCCGGATAATTCGGCGCTTCAGGAGTGTCTACAAAGCCATGGGCTACAGTCTGCCTTGAGGACGCATACCTCACTTGGGGCAGGTTGAGCTTGTACGCTGCCCACCACTGCTCTCATGACTCACTGTGTCTGCCTGTCTGGTGTGCTCACGGCACAAATTTAATGGACTGATTTGACCTTTACGCAGTTGATTATGGTTATCTGAAATATGTCTGATGGCTGGGTGGTGATGCGTAGGCAAAAGCCTCTGCATTAGTGCTGCTCTACTTCAAGCATACCTTCAGGTGGTCTGCACAGATCACAGTGCAAGCAGCAAGCATGGCTGCGTGCTGCATTGCCATCATTTGTAATGTCTCTTTGTTGTATGTGCTCTGGTTGCATCGCAAGAACCCAGTGTTTCTGCATGCTTCACCTTATTGCACTGCACTATCTTTCAAACCACACAGTCATTTCCAAACATTTGCCAAATACTTGACAGCCTCGACAGCCTCTTTCTTGCCAGCCCGCAGGTAGCTTAGCCACGGCTGCAAGCGCTGCAGCAGCCTTGCAGGTGCCTCAAAGCCGCATCGCCAATAGCCTGGCATTCTTGGCTGACAAAGCATCGTCGGCCTGCAGCAGCAGCAGTACGCCAGTGGTGGTGGTGTTGAGGGGGGACCAGCGTGTGGACATGCGCAAGGCAATATCCCCCACCTTGCACAGTCGTGCCCCCTACCTCCTGTTGTGTCGGCGCCGCTGTCGGCTGGGCCTTGCACCTGCAAGGTGCCCTGCTGCTGCTCCTGCTGTACACCCATGCCCCGCCCCCCGCCCCCCCTCCCCTCCCCCCCGGGGAGCTGTTGTCTTGCTGGCAAAGCTTTTCTGTTCACTGCAAGGTGCCTTTGCTATGTTACTCTTCATGTCCATGGCGTGCTTGTCCCTGCATCTTCAAAGTGCAGAGCTATGTATTTTGGCAATGATAGAGCAGCTGTAGTGCTATGGGCAAGAGGCGCTGTTGGGTTGTTCTCATCTGCACAGCCAGTGGCTTCAGGTTCTCGTTCTGCTGGAACAACCTAGAGGGGATGTCACAGCAGACACCATTGCATTGCGTCAACAAACTTCCAGACGCCGTCAGGCGATGAGGCCACTGCCGACTGGGTTCATGAGGCGTTGTGTAGGCCAGGCTCTCAATGTTGTGACGTTTGGAAACTATGCTGCAGCTGCTGCGTGAGCATGCGGCCAAAGAAAGCCAGTTGTGCTGTTGGCATGTTGGCGGAGTGGTCTTCTGAAAAAAATATTCTGTAAGGTCGTTTCAAGAGGACCACAGCTCCAATATGCCAACAGCACAATCGCCTTTCTCTTGCCTCAGCTTCAGCTCCGGCTCTGTTGCTTGGATTAGGCATGCCAGGGGCCATGCCTTTGTGACCCCCTAGTGCTGCACAGTATGCCAACACAGTGCCATGGCTTGCTGCAGGTTGCTGACCAGCTTGGTTGCAGCCGCCGTGCGCTGAAGGTTGCCACTCCACAGCAGTGCTGCTCAGTCTTTGGCTACATGCCTGGTGAGCTGCGTACGCATGTAGTTGCCTGTCGTTGCATATTGGAGTACAGGGAAAGACACACAGTGAAAGACACACAGAGAAAGACACACAGAGAAAGACACACAGTGAAAGACACACAGTTTAAGACAATACGTCTCTCAGCAGACCTGTATAGTTCCGCTTTACAAACCAACTTGAATTGTGTCTGTCTTTGTGTCCTGCCTGCACCCTTTCATGTTGTGCTGTTAGTGCCTCGCAGCGTGCAAAGCAGATGTGTGTTCTATACGCAAAGCACTGCGTTTCTGTAGCAACATGGTTGTGCTTTTCTGCAAAGCAAGGATCATAGATTTAGGGGTTGCCAGCATGCATCACAAGACCTTCTTTGGGTGGTCAGCACAGACTGCTCTGCAATGACAGGACTTACCCTGCACGTGCTCAGCTCACCATAGTCTGGAGGTAATTCATATCATCACTGTTATCATTAAGATGAGCCACATATGCTTTGCAGGGGTACTGCCTCCATGTGGTCATGCATGCAACGCTGTGGTGTTTGTGGACCAGTGCTTGCGTCCCCTGCAAGACCTGCCTCGTGTGCAGCTTCCTCACCAGCAGCCTGCAGAAGCTGCGACAATTCAAAGCATGCATGTAGACTGTGCTCCAGACCCCTCTCCACCTCAGCTTTCAGGCCTGCACAGTTGCACGTATGCTTTGGGAGCCACAGAGCAGGACAGGCACCACAGTGGGCCCACAGTGCCACCACAGTGCCCCCACCAGCAAGCAGCCAGCAGGATGCAGTGCCCATCAGATCACACACAAACATGCACAGACGCCCCATTAACTCATGTGCTCTTGAACAGCGCCCACTTGGGCACGCCTTGGACAGAGACAGCACACCTTAGCAGTGGTGCAGCTCAGTGTGCTGACATGCTGTATTGTGGAGCTGGCCGGTCTGATGCCTTCTTGTCGCTTTCTTTTGACCAGCTGCTGGCGCTGAGTAATGGCCAGGCTGTGGATCTGGTGCAAAATGGTGCCAGTCAGTCAACTAGTAATGGCTGCAGTGGGTCACAACAAGGCCGGAATCTGCACCCAGCAAATACCTTTCTACTGGACTCCATGTGTGGCCGCCTGTGTCGGTGGCTCAGGTCAGTACCTGCTCTTTTCCCGGATTGCGATCGTCCTATCAGACTGTGCATCTGATATCTACCCGTGCAAAATTGATAGTCACCTTGCCAAAGCATAACAATGATCGTAATCAAGCAAGCACAGCTGCATTGGGGCAGACTGCATGTGTAATAAAGATCTGATACACTTTGTACATTGGCAGGTGTGTGGGCTTGGACACAGAGTTGATCGAGGGAGCTGTGGCTCGCAGCCAGGTGGCGGTCCTCAGTGGTGTGGCAAGTAAGCAAGGGCGGGTGTTCCTGACACGAGACCACAAGCTTGCAGAGCAGCGAGGCTCAAGTGCAGTGTATCTGCTTGCTTCTGATGATGCTAAGGAACAGTTCAAGGATATTCAAAAGCGCTTTGGGATAAGGTGAGGGCATGTCACAGATTCATATTGTTACTGTAGAAGTATACTGTATACCCTGGTATTGTTTTATATGTTGTGCATAGTAGTGTTTGTGGTGTACATTGTTCCTGGTGCTAATCAACCCATGCGCTTGGCACTAACCCATACAACTGTTGTTTGTTGGATTCTGCATATGGTTTGAGCAGACAATGCAGTGTGCAGTGCAGTGCAATGCAATGGAGGATCAAAAGCAGGACACAATGTAGTAAATGATGGTTCAGGTGCACTGGTGCCTCAAATACTATGTCTGATACTCCTCTGTCCTGATTGCTGATGGTCTGTAGGGTGGACAAGAAGAAGCTGCTGTCACGCTGTTCCCAATGCAACTCTGCAGACATTGCCAAGGTGGACAAGGATGCCTTACAGGATGTGGTGGATGCAAAGGTGTTCAACTATGTCACCAGATTTTGGCAGTGTCAGGAGTGTAAGAAGGTCTTTTGGGTTGGACCAAAGTCAGATGCAGCTGTGCAAAATATGCTGAGCTTGGTGCTTGAAGACCAGGACGGTCTGCAATAGGCATATCAAGTGCAATGCGTACAGGTGCACCGATCCACATTGCACCATACTGTATTTTTGTATCAGACAAGGGGTCTTGAGACCCCGTGTTCATGTCTCTAGAGCTAGCTGAAATATTTGAATTCCTCCCCGGCAGCATGGTGCAACAATATTGTCTGATGAGAGTTTGTCTTTTACAGTGTGTTATGCATTCAACTGCACTGATCGAACTGTTACACTTCACTGCAACAGTTTGAAGGATGCGTGCCGAATGATTGAAGTGCTTTAAGCGATCAGGCAACCCATCACTCTGTCAACCAGCACGCAGCTCATTGAGTGTGGTTGTATGCATACCTTGAGTAATGTTTGTCTTGTTGAACATGCATTTTCATGCACTGCAGATCAGTAGCAGCACAGTATACTCAGCATTACCAGTATATGCTTGAAAGCTTAAAGCTGGCTGATATAATGAGCTCGCCAACAGCAGAGTCTGGCCAGATTGATTACATCACTCTTCAGTCTGAACACGTATAGTCTAACATAATTAAACGGGGGCTCGCAGAGGTCTGGTGGACCAAGTGCATGAACGTGCGTGCACTTTGCATTCGGTTCAAGCCGCGCAACCATGCTTGGAACGGTGCTCACATCTATACATTGCAACAAGAAGAAGAATTTTACATGCTTCTGCTGCAGCTGTTGTCTTACATGCTTCTGCTGCAGCTGTTGTCTCAAACCTGCCGGACAGAAAGTAGATAGGGAACAAGTTGAACGCTTTTGTCTTGTTTGTGCTTCTGATACAGCAGAGGATGAACATCATTTTGTGTTTGACTGCCCTGCATATTGCTCAATCAGGGACAGATTTACTGCCATTTTCTGGGGACCAGCCCCTACCTTGTCTTCTTTCTTTGCTTTACATGACCCCAGGGTCATTGCCAAGTTTTTACATGAATGTTTTGCACACAGGTCTATGTTGCTAGAAGGTGTTTTAGGGTGCCGCAGCACTAGTGGCAGTCTTTCATCTCCAGCTATCGTTGCCACTCTGTTGACGAACATGAGTGCACCAAAAACAATTTGATTAGATGTTTGTTTATTTGCTTATATGTTTCAGTTCAGATTATTGGTCAAATGGTCATGGTTGGCCCAAAGACCTTTAAAATGAATGAATGAATGAATGAATGAATGAATGAATTACGGTCTCATACTTGCTGTTGAGCAGCAGACCTGCTGTGGGATAGCACCAACATGTCGAGAATCAGTATAGCATCTGTATGGGGCACTCGCTGACATAACGAAACAGACATTGGCTGCTATGAGCCGTCGTTCGGAAGCAATACGCTGCACCTTGTGCCTGTCGAGCATCTGCGCAACTTGGTAGTGACACACCCAGCTGCTGTTGGAGTTGAGGGGAGCAATCACATCTGGGGCAGGTCTTTCTTGTCAATAGACAGGCTTCATTTTCGGCAAGCAGCCTGTCCTTGCTGAAAGGTATGTGCACTTGCGCGCCATGGGTTGTCTACATAGAATTTTATGACTGCAGTTTCTGCTTGAGAGATCAGCATGCAGTGATAGGAGCTGCACAGACTCTTTGTCACCATTTGTTATGTCATAGGTCTGTCAGATCTCTCAGGCGGAGTCAGCAGCTCCAATGACTCAGACTGCAGCAGCAGCGCTCCATCTATTGATGATGTGCCAACCTGGGTGATAGGGTGCATAGCAATATTGAGTTTATCAGTTTAGGGACCACACTTCACACTAGAACTTCCAGTAACAAGTTTGGCAGCTTGGTACAATCGTTTGGCTGTACAACAGCCTGGTGGCAGGTGCAGCCTCCAGCACAGTCTGTTCTGCTATTGCTCTGCATGCTGTCTTGAAAAAGCAAATTCTCCATATCTGCTGCACATTTCTGCACTTCTTTGCAACTTACTACGGGTTGAAGTTTATCAGGGGGCTTTTGCACAAATTAAAACATGTCACAGCTGTGTATAGCAAATGCAGCTGGTGTGTATCACTGCATGTTGATGTTGGCCAAAGTTTGCAGGTTTATCAATGGCTGCTATCACAGTGAAACGAGAAGGGACGGGCGATATCATCACTTTTGATACTGTTGCTGAGGTTGGTGGTGCAGCAGACTTTATCAGCTTCATCGAAAAGGTCTGGGGTGAAGGAGTGTTGCTTAAGCCCAGCAGTACCAGTGCCTTCACGGCTTGAACTCCAGAACCATTTCCGCATGGGATCTACACTTTCCGCCCAAAATCAGGTACAGCTGTCATAACTAACACCTAGCTCAACCACTGGTACGTTGCTGACTGTGACACTGAGAGCAGTTGTGTCAGCTGCACAGCAACATCTTTGCAGGTGTCAGGAGGTCTGCACTAAGCTGTGCCTTCCATATATATTTTCCTAATGCCTTCCATATATATTTACCTTAACCCTAAACCCTAAATATATCCTTCCTTTGCATGCATGCACAGCTGTGGCATCTACATGAAGCTGGTCAAGCATCTGACACAACCAACTCAGCCTGTCACCCCCTCTGTGCCTGTACTGCCATGACAACACTGGCTGGGTTGCTTGCATACTGTTTGCTTGTGTTCTAACGCTGATGATGTCGATGTTATCCTCATTGATCTAGCCTTTTTACACACCCTGTCAGAGTGACATTTTATATGAATCTGACGCTGACCCATCTTGTATTTGTGGCAGAGCATCTTTGCCAAACCTTACCATCCTGAGCAGAATCATTGTGCCCTCTTAGCCTCTATTTCATAGTGGTTTCCTTAGTTTGCACCATCTTTTTGGATTAGCACATTGAAAGACTGATCCATTAGTTGGGGTTTGTGCATCATCTCGCTCTGTGTACCTTTTGTGATCATACTCATTGCTGCAGGGGTGTCACAGGCAGTTTCACCTGTGCAACAAGACTTTGTATCTCTGGTGAAGACCCTCAAGGCTTGGATGCCAATGCTGCAAGCACAGATCCTGCAGCAGAATTACCAAGCTAGCGTGTCAGGTTCAGGCAACTCGCAAAAGCGAAAGCAGGAGCAGCAGGATACATTCAGGCTGCAGCTATACAACTATTACTTTGATAAGTCTGCAGGAATCTTGCCAACCAAGATCCAGTGTATGATCACCCGTCAAAGCCTGCAAGCTGCAGATATGGTTGGAGCACACTTATGGCCAAAGAGCCGTGACATGGTGCCTGTGGAAGCTTATTGTGCCTGCGCGCCAGTTGACTTGTTAGCTAAAGGTCCCATCTTGTGACTCATGCTCTGCAGGAGGCGGCCTTCATACTTAACATTCCAGATGTCTGGCATGTTCGAAACGGGATGCTGTGGGCACCTCCATTTGAGCAGGCACATCTATTGTCTCACATCACAGCTCTGTACACATGTCACGCATGAGCTAAGCTGCCACGCTGCATTGCAGGCTTGGAATAGAAAAGAAGTGGCCTTGTTCTGGGATACCAAGACATCGTCCCTATTTGTGCAGGTCCTGACACAGGAGCTTATGACGACCCCATTGATGCACTACAGAACGTGCGCTGCCGCCCTATGCAAAAGTTGTTGTTGAACGTGACTTAAGTATTGCAAGCACTGACCACATTGTGTGAACTCATGCAGGAGTGAGAAAGATCAGGGTACACATAAATTCACACGATTTGGGGACTTCGACAGAGCAGAGGTATTGCATGTCAGACAGGATGCTATGCCGTACCGACGTGCTTTACTATATCATGCAGCTGTTGCAGTGGCCTTTCAGAGGTCACGAGGAATGCTTCGTGATGACGTTGAGTTTAACGCTGACGACTTTGATGTGGTGTCTGATTTCGAGAAAAAGCCTGATGTTCAGAGGTGGCTCTTGAACACGCTATCTGCAGATCTTCATCCTAGCTGATCATTCTCTCAAATTTTGGCATCCTCCTGTCAGCTGATCAGCTGCTTCATGCAAGTATCTGTTCTTCCAGAGGTCGCCTGTTGCACTGTATTTATGGCCTATGAGAAGAAGCTCTCCTGCTGTCAAGTTGGAAGACAAAGACAGGCACCAAAACGCTCTTGGTGGCCATACCCAGAGCTCTTTTGGACTATCTCATCATGTAGAACGTTGCACTGATCATGGTTTCAACATCATGTTGAAAGCCCATATTTGAAGAGGTCATGCAGGATAGCTGTAACATGCTGAGGCCATCCTGGTATCATAATGCATACATACGGTATTACGGAAAACACCCAGTCAGTTGGTTGTCCAAATGTCCAGTGCAGGGTCAAGCAGGTGTAATATTAGCTATGCAGGTGCCTGTCGAGACCTGGCCAAGTATGGAATGTAGGATCTTACATGTACATACACTCAGAGCGTCCAGGTATCAGGAAAACCTTTGAAAGGGACAATGATGTTGACTGCAAGGCCCAACAATCCAGGAAGGAGCAGCAAACTACCACCTCATAACCATCTCACCCAAATGCAGCGTCACCTAGGTAGAGACATAGCAGCCTAACATGAAAAGCAGTCACATCGGAAGAAAAATAACAGCTTTTTTTTTTTTTTCCCCTATCAAGACATGCATGTACATATTGCAAGCTGTTTTTCCAGGTTAAGCAAACAGCATATAAAGTGCACAATCCAGAAGGGGCATCTCAGTGTCCAGATGCCGGCGTTTCCAGAAGCAGCTGTGCGAAATGGACATGATTTCGGAGGCGCGAGGCAAATTTCCCATATTTGGAATTTAGGATAAGGTTACGGTCGTAGCTACGGTCACCCGGACCGTAGGCTTACGGTCTGCAGACCGGTCCAGACCCCCCAGACCGGCATTTTACAAGCTTCGGCCAGCTGATCAAGCGGCGGTGCTAGTCCTGAATGAGTCATGACGAATCCAAACGTGTGTGTGTGTAGTTGCAGCTGGTGCTCTGCAAGTCGCCGACTGCAACACACTAAGGAGTGAGAAAACTTGCCCGGACTACAGTGTATGTCGAGGCTTCCGCGAAGCAAAGCCCGCGCAGCACACTTGCGGTTGCACGACGCTGCATTGAGTGATCAACGTCATTTCGAGTGAGACCGCGCAACGCCAAGATGACAGAAGCATCCCTGAAGCGCGACAGAGACGATGGCAAGAACGATGCCGCAGCTGTTGAAGTCAAAGCTGTCGACGGTGAAGCGATTCCTCAGGCAGCTGTCGAAGAGGAAGACATGGTTGGGCCTATGCTTCCACCTCAAGCCAAGAAGCGAAAGGTCATTAACTGCCAAGGGCACAGACATAACCCGCAGTTTGCATTCTCAGTCTGCATGAGCTGATCTGCGCCTGTGTTTGCAGGTCTTGAGCACGAGCAAGCGTACCTGGCTGCTTTGCCAGTGCTCAGATGTATGAGAAAAGCTTTATGCACAGGGACACACTTACCCAAGTAGCTGTAGCGCAAGACCAGGACTTCTTGCTAACAGGCAGCATCGATGGGCACTTGAAGTTCTGGAAGAAAACTTCCACAGGCATAGAGTTTGCCAAACATTACAGGGCACATGTGGGTTCCTTGGATGGTGCGTCTCCTTGCCTGGTTCCTCACAGCGGTTGGCATGCCATGGCCCATGAATCTGCACAGCAACATGTCCGGCTAAACTGCTCACCATGTGTTGCAGGATTAACCATGAGTCATGACAACTCGATGTTGGTCAGCATATCACGAGACAAGACTGTCAAGGTAGTTACCTTGAAAGTAGTCAGTCATCTATATTACTGTTTACTTGCATACAGTTGTTATCTGCAACATAACAACTGACCAGATATTGGCATTTGCAGGTCTTTGACGTCATTACCTTTGACATGATTGCAATGCTGCGTCTATCCTTTGTCCCATCTTGTGCCGCCTTCATATACAAGGTCAGTTCTATCCCTTCACATTTGACCTTGTTTGCTCCTCCCTTGCACTTCGCTTGCATGAAGTACTACGATAGTACCAACAATCCAGAAAGCGTCCTGCCTTAATTCTGTTGAGACTGCTCAGCAGCCTGTGCAGCCTTGCCCTTCTTCTTATACAACCCATTCACTGACTATACATACAAGAACTTTTGGTTACAGTCGAGCATCAAGATTCAAACTCAAGGTTGGGGAGCTCTAACCCTTTACGTGCAATTGCTGCTCCACATCACGCGCTTTCTTGGCAGTGCAGATGCATGTGACCCACCTGTGTCCTCATGAATATTCATTGTGTCATGTACATGTATGTTTTTGCTTGACAAAAGTCAGCTGTTTCAAATGATGTGTTTGCTTTGGAGCATGCAGAAAGGACAGGCACAGGCAAAACTAGCCGTTGCAGACCAAGATACACCCACTATACACATCTATGACGCAAGGGGAGGCAGCAACGAGCCTCTGGACAGCATTCAGCCCCATCGAGCGCCGGTCCTGGCTATGCGCTTCAACTCCCGCCATGACACTGTCATCTCACTGGACACCAAAGGTATCCAGTCACTGTTCTAGCTACTTACTGCTCTGCTGCCACGCTCACCATGATGGCTGCATTTATAGTGCAGGTACGTCCTTGAGATCATGTGTCCAACAACCCGCTGTCTCTGCCCCCCCCCCCTCCCCCCCCCCCCGCCTGGGTGGTACCCTTGGCAAGCGCCCCCCTGCCTGTCACGATGAGGCGTGTTTACATCCTTCATACTGCTGCAGACTGTCTTTAGCGCTTGCACCTGCCTCAGATGTGCTTAAGCATAAGCTGCTGGTCTGGTCTGGCATCTGCATCTGACATGGGTGAATCGCACAAATGAATCTGCCACTTGCACAATCTCTCAGACCGCAACAGCTGGACTCCTACCATGCAGTATGCCAGTGAAGCTATGTATGCACAGGAATGATAGAGTACTGGTCAGGCTCCGACTACAGCTTCCCTCAGGACCAGGTCAGCTTCACCATGAAGCTGGACACTGATCTCTTTGCACTCGCCAAGGCCAAGACCAGCAGCAAGTCCCTGGAGATCAGCAAAGACGGCACCCAGTTTGCACCTTCTCCACTGACAGGTGTCATGCTCTCAACTCCCTGCAATGAGTCAGCCTGAGTATGATGGCTGGAATACTTAGTACGAAAGAACAGACTTCCAACAAGCGTCAAACAGCCTACGAGACTGACAAGCTAGTCATGAATGTCCCAATTACAATGCACAGGCAAGCTGGGCATGACATGAGTCTGCATGTCAAGTTTCCTAATGGGTTACTAATGCCAGCCCGTGGTCCCTAGCCCTGCAAGCTGTGCTGCAAGGCCACCAATCCACCTGCTCCTGCTGATGCTCTGCTCTGTTGTCAAGCCAAGCACAGCTTGCAGCGCTAAGGCAGGCACAAGCAGCAATAGCACCCCAAAGCATCAACAGCTGGTGCTATTGATGCCGTCGGTGCCTGGGATCTTTGGCTTGCGCCTTAGAAGGTTGAGCAAGGCTTGTGACCTCTGGCAATGGGGACTACGCCATTCTTGATCTTTTTACTGTTCTGCACATTCAACACAGCATGCATGGGGTTCAGGCGGGTACGAGTCTTTAGCTTCCAAAGCGGCAAGCTGCGGCGCACATACGACGAGTCTCTGACAGCCTCCAATGACCTGCAACGAGGGGAGTCTGAGCTTTACAACCTGGAACCTATCGACTTTGGGCGTCGCATGGCGGGGGAGAAAAACCTGATTGCAGACCCTGAGGCTCCGCACCCCAATGCAATTTTTGATGAGAGTGGCAACTTCATCATCTATGCCACCATGCTTGGCATCAAGGTATGCTATCATGGCTTGTGCATATGACCTGGTCTAGGAAGAGGATCTGTGGCGCCAGGGTTTACATAATGAGTGCAGCCAGCAAATAGCCTTCCATCAGGCTGAGT
Organism: Asterella californica; assembly: GCA_036924285.1. Classification (NCBI taxonomy): domain Eukaryota; kingdom Viridiplantae; phylum Streptophyta; class Marchantiopsida; order Marchantiales; family Aytoniaceae; genus Asterella; species Asterella californica. Next base: position 14,823 of record JAYKYS010000668.1, read on the forward strand.
TCTGCATCAAGCCAAGTCCAGCCTGGATCTCAGCCACTCCTTCTGCATCTCCTATCCCTGAGCCACCCCTCCCGGTGTAAGATTTCTGCCAGCTGAGCCAGGGATGCGTAGTGAAGCTGACACTTGATCAATCTGTGCATGCATGCACACCGGCACTGTGCATGCTACAGGTGGTGAATCTGGTCACAAACAGGGTCTCCCGCATTCTGGGCAAAGTTGAAAACACAGAGCGTTTTCTGCGAGTAGCCTTGTACCAAGGCATCCCCAAGCAGGGCATCAAGACCCAGCGCACGCTGGCCACCACAGAGAGCACTCGAACCGTGACCCGACAGCCCACCCTGCTCTGCACTGCCTACAACAGGCCGCGCCTCTACCTCTTCACCACTCAGGAGCCCGATGACTCTGACCAAGCGAGCTCCAGCAGGTATGATGCCACTCTCAAACCTGGTTTGCTGATGCATCGTTGTGTCAATCAAAAATCTACATTTAGAGTTAATATAGTATAATCTTTTTTTCTTACAGTATTATCTGTGAAAACCTTTTACAGTGTTGACTTGTGGATGATGTCAAAGCTGGGCAATGCCTGTTATCAGTTATAAGTATTGCTCAACTGCTTTGTCAAAGAGTTACAGGCTTGTTAGCAGTGAAACAAGGATAGAAGCTGCTGAGGCTCTGGCCTCACACACACCTCCATGCAGGGGCTTAAATGCTTGGCTTGCTGTTCAGGATGATGCCCTTGCAAGCCAGGATTTGTATCGCCCTGACAGTGTTTGCTGTGGCCTGCCATGCCTGCTAAGCCATGTCTGCTTTGCAAATTGCACAGCATGAGGTTGCTGCCGAGATTGTACGCCCAGAAGGCCAACCCAAATGAGGCTGGCTGATAAGCTTCTGCCCGCTTGCATTGCGCACCATCTATGGGATTGATTCTCCAGCAAAATGATATAAATGGACCAGCAGGGGTTGTGTCATACTCTCTGCCTTTGTGATGGGTTGTTTGGGCGCGACATTTGACTCAGACCGGGAAACTTTTTTGAATTGCATACGCCGACCTGTTGTTGTTGCGGGTGGTCAGTGCATATAAGAGCACACGGCAGCAATATGCAATGCTCCATAAGCTCAAGCTGTTGCCTGGTTGATCTTGCATTCACTGAAAGAACTGGATCAGGCCAAGCGTCAGACTACACTCTCAACATGTGCTTGATTGACATCTTATCCTCTACCTTGCTGCATGTCTTCTTTCCGGGCAGGAATGCAGTCATCTGGCTTTTGCTCCCACAGGCAGGCTCTAAGGTTGAAGCAAGCAGTATACAGAGTGAACAGCGCCGTGTCTGCCCCCCCCCCCTGACACACCACTCACCCATTCACGTTGCTGCGTTTGGCAGTAGGGTGCTGCTCGTCCTCCTCAAGAGCCTGTGAAAAAGTGTCTGCCACACTTTTGAAGCCTTTCAATGGCAGACGGCATTCATGAATGAAAGGGCCATTCTGTGCCTGACATGGCGGTGACTACAGGGATGTTTTCAACGAGAAGCCGACAACAGAAGACATGCTGGCAGCTGGGGGGGCAGGGGTGTCAGAGGGGCAAGGGGGTGCACTACCCCGCACTGCCATCATTCACAGCACCCGAGGGGATATACATATCAAGCTCTTCCCTGATCAGTGCCCCAAGACTGTGGAGAACTGGACCAGCCACTCCAGGAATGGCTACTATGATGGCGTCATCTTCCACAGGGTCATCAAGGGCTTCATGCTGCAGACTGGGGACCCCTTGGGTGTGCTGCCCCTGGCCCTCTCAAATTCTCCACCTGATGTTGCTGCTTCGCAACAGTCTTCTGCTGACCAACTGCTACTGCCATGGCCAAGCTGGTTGCTGCTTGATGGTCATGGCCAGCAGACCCATTAGCCCGCAGCTCTCAGGCTGCAGCCACAGCTCAGCCAGAAGCAGACTGTAAAAAGCACTGCCACACATGCTTTCAAACGCTGCATCATGCACCCTCCAGCATGATTTGTGGAGCTCCAGCTCACTCACAATACCTTGAGATTGCTTCAGCGTTTATATAAAGTGCTTCTGCCATGGCCAAGCCAGTGACTGAGACCTAGCTTTCTCCGCGTTTCCCCATTGCATAATGGTCAGGGTTGTTGTGCATAGTGTGCTCCGCAAAGTGATGATGCTGCTTCATGGAAATGCTTGTGTTGTGGCTCACACATGCATTGAGGAAGGAAGACATGATAGATAGATGGATGCACATATGCACGCAGGTGATGGCACTGGTGGGACATCAATCTGGGGCCGTGAGTTTCAGGATGAATTTGATCGCAGCCTGAGGCACGATCGGCCCTTCACCCTCAGTATGGCTAATGCTGGCCCCAACACCAATGGCAGCCAGTTCTTCATCACCACTGTGCCTACTCCATGGCTTGATAACAAGCACACCGTGTTTGGCAGGGTATGTCAGCGTCTCCAGATATGCCATGTATGCTTTTGCGAGGGTTGCAGTGAAGGTGTTCTTCTGTTTGTGCAGCAATTGTGCTGCATCCCTGCTTTTACACGTAGCAGCTTCCTGCCTTTCCATGTAGTAGCTTCCACTTTGCGCCACTCACAGGACACCATTCCAAAACTGTATGTCACGCAGGCTTAAGTCCTGTGGCGAGTGGCTCTCCAAGTGTTGATTGTTCGACATGTTTTTGCAGGTCACAAAAGGTAATGATGTTGTGATCACCATAGAAAAGGCCAAGACGGATCGCAACGACAAACCCTTTGAAGACATCAAGATAGTGAATATAGAAGTAGAGAAAACAAACTAACGCTATTGTCCATGGTCCAACTTTCTTATCAAGCTGATGCTGTGACTGGGTGGCAATGTTATCTCTTGGTGTCTGTCATTGCCTATATACCCTTACCTGGGACCTATTTGTTCACTCTCACTATGACTAATTTTGCTAACAAATTATAGATGCTACTTTTGCTAACAAATTATTGATGCTAATGACGGTTGTATGGATGCCAGGTTCCACCACAATATGTACCATTGTGAATCACAGCACTGCGAACACAATGCACCTTCTTAGCATTGTTTTCTCAATGGCATTTGAATTCTTCGTGAGTGCCAAGGTGTATATGCACGGCCAGAAGACTTGCATGACGATTTGTGCTTCTGGAACATGCAGCTTTACATTACTCCCTGCATACTAACTCGAAGACTGTCATTTTCGACACACTACGTATTCCAACATAAAACTACGTAAGTCTGGGCAAGCCATACCGCTGTAGATGCTTAAAAAGCCCTGGTGACTGTCACATCTGCCAAATAAAATTTAGCAACAAAAGCACACTAAGGTGATATGGAACACAGCAAACAATATGAAACCAAACCACAATAGTTACGTATGCAAATCAAACACTAATGTGTGCCTGAAGAGTCGAAGGTACCACAGCCCTGTGTATGATGTGGTATCATACACGTGTAAAGTCTGTTTCTGAATCTGAGTCAATATCTAAAACCAACTGATGATAGTAATAGATACTGCGTGAAGCAAGCATATGCTTTGCTGTCACTGAGGTCCCTGGTGGTACACTGCATCCTAACATGTGCATGACTGCGAAAAGCCTGAAAATGGCAGGCTGACAAACAGCCTGAAAATAGTAGTGTATACATGTTTTGCCCACAGATAGTACAAAGCATGCATCTAACATCTGAAACTGCTGCGTAAACTGTACTGGCATGGGGTCACCAAGCCTCATCTTCTCACAGTGTACATATATGATGTTCACCTAGTAGGCCCCTGCAACCGCCGAGTCAAACGAAACAGCAAATCAAAACAAATGGGCTACTGTGATGGTCAGCCGTAACTAAGTCCTCAACGCAAAAACCATGCGCTTTGATTTGACCCTCTACAGCCTTTGCAGGCTGCATGTACTTGGGATCACCTGAATTGCCGACCAGGGCTAGAATGCCATCTTCTCCTCAGCCACTTTGTCCTTGATCTTGTCGTAATCCGTGTACTAATCCGTGATTGTGAACTAGGTATCAGACCCTGCCAAAATCAGACTGATCCATGACTGCTGGACGGGCTGCTACTTTCTCCATTCCAGTTCTTGTGCCACTGCCTGTTCAAAAAGCTGAAGCTGAAGCGATGCTGGCCAGAGGATGCAGACCGTGCCTCCTCGCCAACCTCGACAAGGTGCCCACCAATTTGCTGGCACGCCTTCTCAACCTTATCTCTGTCTGGTGCATCGCCTGAGGAGTCCATGACATAGAAAGTGTGCCCACTGCTTTGGTTCACTGCAAAGGTCTTGACCTTGGCACGAGTGACAGCCAGGCCTGTCTGCTTCAAGACACTGGTCAGCGCTGCCAGGCAGCCGAATCTGTCAACAGAGTGGACATGCACTTTGAGCCCTCTGGGGAATCTGCGCTGAATGGAGGACTCCATCATGGCTGCCAGCTTGGCCGCCTTGGTCTCATCCAACTCTGCACAGCATGAGCTTTCATGAGGAAGGCAGTTTAGTTGCTACTATTGCATGCTGTGCAGACCTGTAGGTCAGCTCATAAACCTGCCATAGTACTTGCAAACTGAAGATCGAGTATGCTATGGTACGGAACACCTCAGCAACAGTCATGAACAGTCCTAACAAATGGGCTCAAAAGCATGACCTGAAAAACACAAAAAATGCTTTGTATATCTGTATGCTGTGTGAGGTTGAAAGCTGCTGCTGCTGCTGCTGTCACTGTCCTGTACAGCCTGATATGGCATACTGCAAAACACGAACACAGCATTCGGCACAACATCCAAGGCAATGCTGTCCCTGGGTGATGGTGCGAAGTTATGGCTGAAAAGTTTCACAGCTGCTACAGTCTGCTTGAAGCAAGATACAGGTGTGCATGGACATGGGTGCAGCTGGGGATGCCCACCTGGCTTGCCCAAGCGAGGCCTGATGTAATACTCCTGCATGGCATCGCCTTGTACGCTGTCAATGGTGGCATGGAAGACGTCATAGTCCATGTCGGCCAGAGTGCAGACAGTGTCAAAGAGCAGCTTGGTGCGGTCTTTGCATTTGATGGTTACCAGCCAGTAGTTATTTATGCTGCTGTGTGTGATGCTCACATCTGGCCTGCTGTGCTTGGGTGACCTGCACGTTGTGGCACAGCACAGTCAAGCAGTGAAATGCACTCATGTGTAACAGGCAGCAGAACTGTACGACGCACAACAGATCCATGAGAGCCCAGCAGCAACACTGATCAAGAGGCAGAACTGTACAAATGCATGACCCAAAACACACATCTTGACTGCCAGCCATGCTTGATGATGCCCCGACAACATTGAGCATCTCATACTGCAGCAGCAATCTGGTTGAGCAGCAGTCTGGTCAACAAACAGGAGAAGACAGCATGCATTTCCAAACAAGAATGGTCCAATGGCTGGGCATTGCAACAACAATTTGCTCACCTGTAATTGGATAGCTGATCACAGTCAGCATCAGGCAGGTTCATGTACTCAGCATGCATGGAGCCAGCAGAGTCAGTGGGGGAACTGGCCGTCTCCCCAAGTGAGGAGTTCCAGCGCATGTGGTAACGCGGCTTGCTGTGGCCCTGCTCCCACTGCATCTCCTCCTCCCGCAGCATCAGGACATGCAAGCGACGGTCATGATGGACCTCACCACGCACCTGCAGGTTACAGCCAAGTCAGATGCTGCATCAGTGTTCTTCAGTAGTGCTACATGGTGACTCTGCTGCGGAAGTCAGTGTTGTCAAGAGCTGCACTTCTGCACATGGCCCCAGACTCATTCTAATGGCAAAGCAACTTTGCTGCACTTTGTTTTGAGAGTTAAAGGACTTGCTGTACAAGCTCACTGATCACAAGGTGCAGCCCACACCCCACCGCCCCCCCTCCCCTCCTTGTTTGCCTAGCATTGCGTACCGCTTTGATGTTGACGACACCGTTGCCTTGGCTATCCATCATATTGCACAGCAACTGTTGCAGCCGAGCCAGCTTTATGCCATCTCGTACAGGGCTCACCCCGGTCAGTCACACTCAACACAAATGCTACCCGATTCTTGAACGTCCAGACCTGTACATACAAGAACCTTGTGCTCTGGGAAAACAGAGACACACACACACACACACACACTGCTGACCACTGACGTCATGCAAACCTGCGATGGCATCCAGATGAACAAGCTTGATGCAGGCTACACACCAATTTGGCAACATTCTGGTGTTTGTACTAGAGGCATCTGGACCAAGCAAGAAACAGCCTCTCACCGCTGCTGAGCGCACATCACAGCCATTAGTGGTCAGCAGATGTGTGACATCTGCAAGAAGGCCGGGCTGGTCTTGACCAGCCAGCTCAAGGGACTGTGGTCACCACACGATGTGCATCGTCTGTTTCGTCTGCAAGAACCACGTGTACACTGCCTCAGACACTGAAACAGCTTACAAGCGCAGTTGCAAACAGGTACAGGACACAAAGCTTTACCAGCATTGCAAGCTGGCACCTCTTGTCCACGCAGATGAATGTTGAGCATCTGCAAAAACTCCAAATAGTCAGCCTCCAAGTGCTTGCTTTGTGCTTGCCAGTTTTATTTCGTCTTTGGATGCACTGACCTGCTTGATGCTTGCGAGTTTGCGTGGACTTGTGACTTGCCTTCCATCACAGTCTGTCACTTCAAAGACTGCAGAGCAGGTAGTAGGCTCAACAAGTCGTTGACTGCAAGACTTGTAGCCGTCGATTGTGCAATCGAAACCTTACCATCCACAAACCAACCACCGTCAGAAGAAATCCGAGCTCGACGAACATTGAGACCCAGCTCAGTAAAGTGCTGGACAACCTGGCACACAGCACATAAACGTTCGTGTACGGTGGTGGTGTCAAGCGCGACCTCGGGCATCCACGATTTGAACGTAAAGTTACCTCTACAAGAGTCCCCGGCCGATTGGCACTATCGACAGTTATAAGTGTGCAACTTGGGTCATAGTTGTTGTCAACGTCGATGTTTGGCGGGTTCACCCGCAACTCAAGCGTTTCGTACTCAAGCAACTCGCCACTACACGAAACACTTGTTTGTAGGTCATTTTGTGCTTCCGACTCGCGATAATCACAGAAGGCGATAAGGGACGGCGACTTATGAACGTTCTTATACAGCAGGTTCATCTTGTACGAACTCAACAACGGCAGCAGCGGCAACCAACGCTATCCTGGTACGGCATGTGGTAGGAAAGACAGATCATGGTGCTCATGCGGCAAACCCTTGCAACACTCATTGTGGCTGCGCCAAGTATGTCTCGAAACGGTTCAACGCGCTGTAGCCTGTTTGGTTAGCAAAGTTTGGTTGCAGATTCAGTGTCTAGTACTTTGGGTTACTATTGGAGAGGCGCTTTCAGCAAAATGTTCAACAATAACAACAAGTGGATCACGCCTTTACGGAAACAAGGGGAGTCCATGTGAAAGGCTATGAGCTGGCAAGGACCCCAATCCCCATTGCATGACGCCATACTTGTTTGGGTCCTCACAATGCAAATCCGCTGTTCATGACCAGTGGTTCATGACATCGGTTGGAAAGACATTATCGGTCTTGCAAGCATTCATGAGTCTGCGAAGACAAAGGCGAGTTGCTTCAAATCGAGCCTTTTGACTCCCCAGCTTGAAAACAGTACTGTGAGCCAGAAATTTGCTTCAAGACTCAAGTTAAGGGTTCTTGTTGCAGCACCATGGTACTCTTGAGGTTTGTCTGACGCATGTAGATGGGCTGGCATACTTTCACAAGCAATGAACCGGGGGGGGCGGGGGGGGGGGGTGGGGGGGAGAGGGGGGCGTCCGGGTTCACAGTATGCCTGTGTGAAAATGAAAAATCTACACTGAGTCTCAAACAAAACAACGAAACAAACGTTTGTGAAAGCAACCCTTGCAGGTTGACAATAGAAAACAAAACTGCAGAGGTAGCACAGCTGGTCTTGGCATGTTCCTCCTATTGCAAAAACTTGAATCTATCAACACAGTTGCCTTTGCAATTGAAGACACAATAACACATGCGGAATACACCAACACTACCCTAGTTTCACCTTGTATCATTTGGCAAGGACACTGCAAGTGTAGGTCCTGTAATGGGTGTGCTTGAATCTGAGAGCAGGTTGACTGAAGGCGCAGGGTCTGCAAGCATAGCACTGCTCGTTGCCACCATGTCAACTTCGCCATCATCAGCTATGCCCACATCCTGATCAGCCGCTTCTTCCAGAGCATCAGCCGCATACTGTGCTGCTTGGCTTACCTGACCTGAGTTTGAGTCAGGAGGCGGTGTCCCATTCCAAATGCTAGACTGACATGCAGGACCCCCAGTGCCATTTGCTGAACTATTTGTTGCAGACTGCAAGCTACTAGTTTGGGGTGCATCTTGTGGTGAAAACGAGGCAGAGATGTCATCAACAGCATCAGAAGACTGCTGCAAGGCGCCATGTATTGACCTGGCGGCAGCATATGGTTGATGGTGCATCATACCATCTGCCTCTGTATCACCGCCTGCATGCTCTGCTGGCACACTTTCTACAGCCCTGTTGCTGCCTGCTGTCTCCCTGTCGGCTTCAGGCTTTTGATGCTGTTTAGGACTGCCTGATAAGGCTTGCACCTCATCTCTATGTTTCTGTGCTTGTGCATCGTTTTCAGTCAGGGATCGGTGCAGGTGCCGGGCGCGCTCGCCACCTGTGGTTGAGTGTGTGGAAGAAGAAGGCTGGCTTGGCAAGGCTGCAAACCGGGTCTTGCAGAGGTTCAACAGGGGGGGCCATGTTGCTTTGCTGCCTGGCTTGCATCCATCGGCAGATGCTGCAAGGTGCATGCCAGGTGCCGCAGGTCTTCTCCACATTGCGCCTCCCACCCCATGCCCTGCACAACCAAATTGGAAGGTGTAAGGTCTGAGGAAGAACTGCTGAGCCCTTAAGGCCTTGCACACAAGCTGTGCATGCTGTAGGCAGACCATCCAACGACGCCAGTCCTGGTTTTGGAGTGTGGGTTCTGTATAGTGGAGCTTGCATGATGGTGGTACACCTGCTGTGGACTGCTTGATTGCAGAAAAGTGTGTTCTTCCACCGTACATTCACGCCATCATGAGTAAGTACTGGACACATGATAGTGCATGTCCCTGTGCTGCGATACAAATTATGCTAGAACCTCTCTGTCTACAGCCACACGCTGTCATGCCAATTTGTGGGTTTGTGTGTATAAGTACAAATACACAACTGGAAGCAGCATCAGGAGGACAATATCATGGCATCATAGCCGCAGCAAAGGTAGAGGCATGCTTTCCTTTGGCTTGAATGAACTTGTGTATACAGTGGCAAATTGCACTCACCCGAGGCTCCAGTCTGGAGAAGGCCTCTGCCAGACTTTTGCTGAAGAGAGCGGCCACTCTGCCAAAGATAGAGTGCAGGTCTGCAGGTAGCAGGATTGGGGATAGCACCTGTAGGAGGACGTCAAGCCTCAGTATTGATCCAGGCTCATTCCACAGCTGTACTCAGAGTGCTGCAGTGACATCTGACATGTGCAATGCAAGCCTCCAACCTTGCTTTTGCATGGCAGATGTGTGTTGCAGCATTCACGCATTGTACAACTGTGTTTAAGGCAAAGACTAAACAATGCGCAAACATGCATGAGCAGATGATTGATGCAACATAGCAGAATTCAATGTCAATGCGCAGGAAGTAGATCCCAGACCTGACTGAGTATTCTGAGCTGCTTGGCATTGGTTTGGGCAAAGTTGCTGGGCGGTAGCGGGGAGCCTGGGGGAGGGGAGCTACTAGCCCAGGTGGTTGCAATGAGGGGTAGCTGCTTCAAGTTGGTGGCCAGCCGCTCTCGCATGATGGCCACCAACTTGGAATGAATCTCCTCCTTATGCATGCTCAAGTCCTGCAGCAGCAATGTTGTGACACTCACAACAACATGCACAGTTACAACAGCACCTGACATCATTCTCTTGTGCAGCTTCAAGTCTATCTTACTCAAGAGGACAGATGTGAGCGATACAACTGTGCCTATCACAATACATGCACCACACTGTACTGCATACAAGAAGACCTGCGTGCTGCAGTTACCTGACTCAACACTCTTGCCTTGTGCCACAGCAGACGCTTGCAGCACACCACTTACCAACATGCTCATACCATGACTTGCAGCACAAACCAGGCAACACTGCAGACCCATTACATCATGCCAGCAGCACAGGAAAGCAGGCTTGGTCAGACTTGCTCAGGCTTGAAGCCCAACATGGACCAGCCTGGTGACATGAGCTGTACTCTATGTTATATTCAGTATGATATGAGCTGTACTGCTGACCTGCAGGAGGCGGTCAAACTCAGGCAGGATGAGGCCCAGGCGGGGGGGTGGGTAGGGTGGCTGTGAGGAGAGGTCTGAGCAGGGGGTGCAAGGCCATGCAGGCTGACAGGCACTGGCTGGAGAGGGCCAGGTGCTTGGCTGTGATGGAGCGCAGGCCGGACACCTGCATGGCCCCGGCTCCCAGCACCAACTGGCACATGCGCGAGTTGAACACCTGCACACTTCTGGACGAGTCAGTACAGGTCTCCTAGCAGTTTGCAGAGCATGATTGTGGCTGAGTGTGGCACCTGTGTAAGCTGAACACCTGGCGCCCACACCAACTTTTGAAATAAGACACATACACTGCAGCTGTTCCATCTGTTCATGAACCTATTTGTCGAACTCATGTTGTCGCAAGTCCATGCAGATCTCCTTTCAATTGCAGAGCATAGTTGTATCTACACCAAAGGTAAGCTTGGCATGGCCATGTAGGTCTTGCAGCATCTGTGCAGGCAACCGTAGCATATGTGATTGCGCTTGACTGTGGTGACAGGAGCAGTGCATTCAAGGTGTAAAAGAAGGAAAAGAGAGGAACCTAGTTCAGAGTTTGTGGCAAGCCATCAACAAGGCTGATGATCCATATGAGGGATAACAAGTAGGGGCAGATGTGCATGGGGTCCAGACCACACCCTCATATTGCGTTCTCAACTTTCTACTGGATCAGGTCAGGATCTTTTTATCTGTCTCGGCCAAGCTTGCACCACCTCAACTCGAATTCCAATGCAGCAAGGCCTTGGACCAAGTCAATGCCAATACGTGAAAGCAGGGTATTGGCAAGTGGAGCAATGCAGAGTGAGCTGCGTTTTGCTGTGGGAATCAGCAAGCCACAGCGTGCCTGTACGGCAAGCTAAGCTACAAAGAGCACTGCAACGACAAAGCACTGTAGCATATTGCAACAGCTCATTTGTCACAGAATGATGCTCAAGCTGTATCTTTGCAGATCAATTTTTCTATAGCGTGACACAATGTCTGCAGCTAGATTACCAGAACCTGCATTCCCAGCGACGCAAGGTACTTGAAGGATACTAAGAACTGCTCAGGGTCTTGAAGATTGACATCAGCTTACCTTGAGAAGGTCCACAGCTCTGCGGGCAGTTTCTGCAGCCAGCAGAGGCACAGCGTTTTGAAAAATTATGTAGCTCTGAAGCATGCGCAGCAGCAGCAGCACAGTGTGAGCCACATGGAAACCTCTGCCCTGCAACCCTGAGCACTTCCTCTTCATGCCTGCCGTGAGGGATTGCGGTGCGGGGCCCTGAGGAGTTGCGTGGGCGGGCACTTGTGCTCGGCTGAGGGCTGTCTGACACCTGCCCCTGCCTGCCTGCCCCATTTTGCTCTGCCTTTGATTCTGCAGCAGCCACACCAGACGTTAATGGACAGCCAACAAATGGACCTGCACTTGAGTAGTGACACTGGCTTGTCAGACCTCTTGTGAATGCCTGTGTATGATCCTGTGCACATTCTGGTGTCACATGTCACAGTGGGTGTTCCAGAACTTGTCAATGTGCATACGATGTGTAGCACACATTGCATGACGTCTCCCTTTCCCACAATGCATGCACACACACGGCTGGTATAGACCAGAAGTGAGGCATACAATCTATCATTGTACGTGCATGAGGCAAGAGCCACAGGGTGACAGGTGTCCACTCAAATCCACACCCAAAAGCTCCTGGACACCCAAAATCCAAGGCGTTGCCACTCACCAGGAGGCGATTTGTCTCTGCTGGACAGGCTGGAAGCCCGTTTAGCAGGGCTGGAGTAGGCTGTCTTGAGCTGTGCTGTGCGATCAGCCCAGTCCTGAACAAGGTGTTGACTGTCGCTGGGCACTTGCACTGAGCTCCATGTCTCCTGCTCCAATGCACCTGCAACTCCAAACCACAACCCTTCAATACGATCCTCGACCATCATTCACAGACAGTTACGCAGTTGTACGCAGCGTGGCAAAGATGAAAAGTACATTACGCATACAAGTGCTCCAGTCAGGCCAAGAGGAAACTCAAGATTGTACAGGGTTGTTAAATGCATGGACAGGTGCAACTGCATCAGCAACTTTGGCAATGCTGTCTGTGTGCCCTGCAGAACAGACACACCATGCATTTCATTTTTGCATGGCTGCCCAGCTGGTGTGCAAACAGCACCAATTATGCGGACACTGTGTGTTTCAGCTTTGAAGGCATGCAGACAAGGCATGCAAGAAAGGCAGGCAGGTGATAAAGATCAGGCAAACAGGGTAACAGAGCAGGTAAAACTGCACAAAACAGGGGCAATTTCAAAGCCTTGCAATGTAGGTATTAGAGAAGGTAAAGAGGGTGAGAGTACAGGTAAAAAGGCAAGTAACAAGGTCATAGGGTAGTCAGGGTAGCAGGGCAAGTGAGAATGTGACCTGTGAGATTTGCAAGTGTGTGGTGATGGAGTGTATCCAGGTAGGACTTGCACTGCAACTGGACCGCGGTGCGTAGGGTTGCCACTGGGCGACACCCAAACCCTTCTGCCATGCTGCTGAAGTCGCTGCACAGCTGCAGCATCTGCTTCACCCCGCTCACTTGCATCTCATTGTTGGCTTTTGCCCTGCAAAACAACCAGGCAAGGGTGAAGGAGGCCTTCAGACATGTGATGCTTGTTGAGTCCGCACTGCAGTCAGCTGCATGTGAGGCTACCAGCATATATGGCATGCTATTGTCAGCGTGGTGAACCTGGTTAAGGTTCCTGCCATCATACTGGAAAGCATTTGCAGGCAAGATCCAGACAAACATGCCAATGATTGCTTCTGATGCTCTTCAACTGGAAAATGTACACAACCTGTGGAGTGCTGGAGAAAAACAGAAGCACATGGTGTGTGTGCTGACCTGGATGCAAGCAGCTTGGCCCACCGGCCATGACTGACTTCGCTGACTGCCTGAGCAGCTTCCTGCATGCCCTGTAGCAGGGGGCCCCCACTGGGTGCGGGGGACGTGACCCCCCTTTAGCGCCTCCTCCATCAGCCCCCTCACCTGCTTGCACTGCTGCAGGCAGGCTTCACTCACACACAGCACGG
>JAYKYS010000669.1:0-28190 GCA_036924285.1 Asterella californica
AAAGAATCCAGTAGTTCAATCGATCTTCTCTTTGATCTGATGACTAAATATAAAAAGAGAGGTGTATTCTCTTTTTTTTGCTTAGGAGAATAAAGTATATCATTCGAATTCCTAGAAATGAGATCCGTTTGGTATTCTGAAAATTAAAGATAACAGTAGGTTATCTAACCATTACTAAATCAAGGGTATACGTTTTTCTGCCATGAACATATTGTTGTTACAACATGGAGCTCGAGCAAAATGATATATAGAAAACGTAATGAAATGCTACTCGACATTCGATGTAAAGTCTCAACTCATCACATAAAAAAAAGTAAATTTTACATAAATTATGACCAAGCCCTTCGGATAAACTTAATCTAACTCTTCGACGGGAAAGATCTTAGTTATGAATCAAACGTTTGTATAGTAGTGCATGCCTTATGCATAATCATAACTCGGAGAATATGCAGGCGAAAATGGACATTTAGAATAAGCAGATGTAGATACTTATAATCTTCTATAGTCAAATCGAGAATTTTGCAAGAGGATCCAAATATAACTCATACACACACGCATTTTCATAAATATAAGCGAGGGCTTGATGCTATATGAAAATATTAATTAATGTAGACAACGATTTATTACCTAATCCTTTTTCCATGGAAGGGTTAGGTAATAAATTGAACAAGCATTCCTCTTCCATCAGAAGATATATGGAAGAGGTGATTATGCATGCTTCAAAAATTGATGAAAATGATCGAATATGCAATGCTATGCCAGAAGGGAGGACGACGACAAGCGTAAAAAAGAGAGATCCGCTCATCACCTAACGAAGAATAAATGTTTGCTATATTAAATACTGTATGATAAAACCTTTCAAATATACTTAATTAGACTATTCCGCGAGAAATAATTCAATACACATTTATAAATCAAACGTTTGTATAGTATGTCGGTCTTATCCAGAATCATAACTTAGAGAATATGCATGCAAGAAAGAGCACAAGCGCGGATGAGAAATCTTGGATCGTGATTGGTGAGGACAAGAGCTGGACCTTGAAATAAAATAAAGGATGATAAAATATATCTCAAAGATTCAATTCGACCTATTTGTCCATACCACCTGCGAGTGAAGTCATAAATCAAATAGTTTGTTTTATTTTGCATATCGTTTTATATTTTTATTTGAGTATAAAAGAAGAGATATTGTTTAAGTAAAAATATCACTTTTGAGTTTTTTAGAATCTTCTTTTACTTTAAAACTTCCAAAAAAGATATAATTGTCCTATTTTGTTTTCCAAAAATGAACTTAAAAAAAAGCAAAATTCATAAAGAGACAAATACCGCAGTTTACTCGCACCTAGGTTTAACGAAATTAACTAGTGCATCCTCCGAGAAAATAGATGCACGCTTTGTCCATCTTAAGTAGCGTTCGCTTTGTGTTGTGAGTGTGTGTGTATATATACAAGCGTTATTAGCAGTTCGATACTAAAGTAATGTGAAAACTATGATGTTTGATAATTTAATTAGATGTTATTTAGATTTGGAAGTTGCAGAGAATTTTGGAAAGAATCCATGATTGCAAACGCTTCCAAACATACAAGTGAGAGACCTTGATAATATACATGAATTAATTTGATTACTAATTGAATGGATCCGGTAATAAACACCCTCTCGCACCCGAAGAGTAGAGAAGAGGTGATATAAAGAATGCAGCAGTGAAGTGAAATAAAACAAGAATATTCCTTTTTTTCCAGCACACCGTGGTCTTACAAGATATGGCAATGTATGTGGGTGTTTGCTGTTCAATGAGATTGTGATTTTATTTTTTAATTTCGTGGGTCTAAAAAGAAAGAACCATGTCGTCTGCAGAGTAGAGTAGGTACTAAACTGAAGAAGCGAATGTTCGTAACAGTTTTGGTCGGTTTCTTCTAAGTTAAACAGGTTGACTCCCGGTTACCTGCCAGGGTGAGTAGTGGTGGCAATGACATGGAACGAACTTTGAAGTGGAAGATTCCTTGATGATACGACAGTATACGTAACCATCGATTATGCAGAAAGAAGAGAATAGTAGATTGCCGTATTAAATGAACGATGGATGAATTAGAATTCTGGTACACAACGGGAATTATTATTTCTCTTGAGGAAGAAAAGAAGAAGTAGATAAGTTTTTGGCGAAATATTATATGTTGCTGCTTGAGAATAGAATAGAGCAGCAGCTCTGATTGATTGATTGGATGGATTCAGTTTTCTGGTGTTTTTGTATTCCAGTGTGAAGGTGTTGAAAAAAATTTGGACCATTTCTCGATTTGTGCGTGTCATCCTTGCGCAGGGGCCATGCTAATCTTCTCTGTATCGTTCCAATTTTATCGGATGTCCCCGAGGGGACGAGAGAAGGACGTGCCGTGACTGCGTATGTAGAGGCAGAAGTCCGGCGGTGGTAGACTTATGGGTTCGTTCTTTTCCCTTCCCTTCTCTCCCTTCTCTCGTTTACTCTTTTGTCCGCTAGTGCAGCGACAGCGCTCCACTAGCAGCTTTACACGCGCGGGCGCGTTCATAAGCCTTCTTTGCGCGGCATGTTAGATACTCAGGTTCTCTCCCGTACGTAGACGGTAGACGGTAGACGGTAGACGGTAGACTGTGGATTGGATTTGACAAAAACCGACAACTGCACAGTGCACAGTCACACCACAGTCACACCACGGTAACTCTACAAAATCTCTAAACTTCCTGAACATTATCTAAATATTGCTTGCTTGACCCTTTCTTAATTCTTATGCAAAGTCATCATGTAAATATCCATGATTGTATCAACAGATTTAATGGAATATTTTCAAAAATATCCCTTTCCTTGAATAATAAACAGATCATTTCTACTTGAAAACTTGTTTGAAAATTTTAATATAATAGTCTTCTTCAGTTTCATGGTTAAAAGAAATGCTAAACCAATATATAAATGGCCTATTATATTCCTACTTGCACGTATTTATAAACAAAACGCTTTGTGAACTCCTGAAGTGTAAATGTTATAAACGCAAATAAAACATTAGGAAAGCCCAGGTTTTATCTTTAATAAGTCTAATATGCATCTGAAATACTGTTGCTCAATATCCTATTCTTTTTCGGGTAGAATATGTATGTAATATCTCTTTCTAGCTGAACTAGTCACCATCTCATAAGCATTATACCCAACTGTAAAATTGAACTCCAAATAAAGAGAATAATAGGAAATTCGAAATATGTATCAAATGCCAGATCTGCACTCTCACAAACATGGCCGGAAATCTCGAGTTGTTTGTTTCCGTAGCTTCTACATGCCCATTGGATGGAATTTCTGAATACGCCCACGTAAGCGACAACGGTTAACGTCCGCTTCTCGGCTATTCATTGCGTAGCGTGTTAGGGTTAACGTTCTTTGTCTTCTCCTCAATAAACTGTATGTAATCCTATATTGGTTAAATAAAGTTACTAATAATCCTCCCAAAAACCATCAGTGCTAAACCTGTAGCGCCATCATGTCCGGAAAAAACAAAATAATCAGTCTGGTTACGAGATTGTGGATCATATCAAATATTTTGTCTCCCTAACTCTAACTAAAAGATCAAGATTTTACAAATGATCATATTAAATTTTGGAAAATGTGAGAAATGTACCCAGTTAATTAAATACTTCAATGTACTAACTCTTATTATTGTTCTTTTTTATCTTTTTTGTCTTTTATGATATGATGAATATTATAAGTTTTGGACTTTAAAAACCTTTGAACTATTATTTTTTATAATATGATGAATATTATAATTTATGAGTTGAAATTTAAATGTACACTAAAATATAGAGGTTTTTCTTGAAAATCAGCATTATTAAATTATTTTAGTAAGTACAATAAATATAAGACAGTGTTTGAGATATATTTCTTTTAGTATAAGTTCACATTTCTTAGTGCAATACACTGCTATGAGCTATCAAAGTATCCTACACACATTATGGTGTTTAGATTTGACTTCTCGAGTTGATATCAACTTACTCAAGAAACAACGTCTAGAATCTGAAGGTTGTTTTTTATATACGATATTCTGCTAATAAGTAGAGTATTGATTCTAAAGTAATGATGAATGATAATTATAGGTATAGCTATACATAGTAACAGAGGTAGTACACTGATATATATTCATATAGTTTAAAAAATTTATGAATAGAAGATCAAAAGTATGATAACAAACTCATATATATATCCCATACATGTACATATAATATCCAGCTTGTATAGAATAAACATTTCAGTTTTCAAACTAAACCATCAATCTTTTATTTACTTTGTTGTAAAACATCTAAAAGAATTATTATTATTCTTATATATTTAAGATAATAATTTTCTCAATATTTTCATCTATTATGTTATGAATAATATGACATTAACACCTTTATTCATCAATGATCAATGAATACTATTATTAACATATATTTTCTCATACTTTCATCAAGTCGGACATGGTATAGCAATAAGATTCATTTGACCCCCAGCAAATGTTGATGAATAATGTAGACATCAGTTTATTATCTAATCCCTCTCCGCGGAAGGATCAACTAATAAATGGAGCATGCTGTCCTTTTCTGTCAAAAGATGTAAAGAGGTGATTATGCATGCTCCATAAGCTTTTTGTCGAAGACAAAGAAAATGACAAGCATCGATTTAGTCAAAAATATTTATCGCAAACGGTTTGTTGGAATCTATCATCACGATTGGCTTCGGAAGGATACTTAACAGGGAAAAAAATACATATGTAGTTGATTAAGAAGCACAAGGAGAGAGAAAGTGAGTTGTTTCTAAATTTATCATGTTAAATTCAAATTGCTAAAGTTACAAATCTGTTATTAAATGTAGTTATCTTTGCAACACTTTATCGCCGCGATCACAAAATCCGTAAGTGAAGTGTGTGTGAAATGGTCACCTTCTTAGTATAAGCACAATTGCCAAGAGCGAATAGAAATATTTATTTTCGTACATATTAATCTACGACCTAATCCTTCCAAGAAGAAGTGTTTGGTCATAAATTAAGCATGCATTCATATCTCCTCTATTTTAACATGGAGGAGGTGATAATGCATGCTTCTCGATGTGAATATGCAATACCATTGTCTCCTCAAGTTTTCACTTGAGGAGAGAAAGACGGACAAACGTCAAAAAGGACACAAATATAAGATCAATCATTTTTTCAGTCTTCTGTAAAGAATCCAGTAGTTCAATCGATCTTCTCTTTGATCTGATGACTAAATATAAAAAGAGAGGTGTATTCTCTTTTTTTTGCTTAGGAGAATAAAGTATATCATTCGAATTCCTAGAAATGAGATCCGTTTGGTATTCTGAAAATTAAAGATAACAGTAGGTTATCTAACCATTACTAAATCAAGGGTATACGTTTTTCTGCCATGAACATATTGTTGTTACAACATGGAGCTCGAGCAAAATGATATATAGAAAACGTAATGAAATGCTACTCGACATTCGATGTAAAGTCTCAACTCATCACATAAAAAAAAGTAAATTTTACATAAATTATGACCAAGCCCTTCGGATAAACTTAATCTAACTCTTCGACGGGAAAGATCTTAGTTATGAATCAAACGTTTGTATAGTAGTGCATGCCTTATGCATAATCATAACTCGGAGAATATGCAGGCGAAAATGGACATTTAGAATAAGCAGATGTAGATACTTATAATCTTCTATAGTCAAATCGAGAATTTTGCAAGAGGATCCAAATATAACTCATACACACACGCATTTTCATAAATATAAGCGAGGGCTTGATGCTATATGAAAATATTAATTAATGTAGACAACGATTTATTACCTAATCCTTTTTCCATGGAAGGGTTAGGTAATAAATTGAACAAGCATTCCTCTTCCATCAGAAGATATATGGAAGAGGTGATTATGCATGCTTCAAAAATTGATGAAAATGATCGAATATGCAATGCTATGCCAGAAGGGAGGACGACGACAAGCGTAAAAAAGAGAGATCCGCTCATCACCTAACGAAGAATAAATGTTTGCTATATTAAATACTGTATGATAAAACCTTTCAAATATACTTAATTAGACTATTCCGCGAGAAATAATTCAATACACATTTATAAATCAAACGTTTGTATAGTATGTCGGTCTTATCCAGAATCATAACTTAGAGAATATGCATGCAAGAAAGAGCACAAGCGCGGATGAGAAATCTTGGATCGTGATTGGTGAGGACAAGAGCTGGACCTTGAAATAAAATAAAGGATGATAAAATATATCTCAAAGATTCAATTCGACCTATTTGTCCATACCACCTGCGAGTGAAGTCATAAATCAAATAGTTTGTTTTATTTTGCATATCGTTTTATATTTTTATTTGAGTATAAAAGAAGAGATATTGTTTAAGTAAAAATATCACTTTTGAGTTTTTTAGAATCTTCTTTTACTTTAAAACTTCCAAAAAAGATATAATTGTCCTATTTTGTTTTCCAAAAATGAACTTAAAAAAAAGCAAAATTCATAAAGAGACAAATACCGCAGTTTACTCGCACCTAGGTTTAACGAAATTAACTAGTGCATCCTCCGAGAAAATAGATGCACGCTTTGTCCATCTTAAGTAGCGTTCGCTTTGTGTTGTGAGTGTGTGTGTATATATACAAGCGTTATTAGCAGTTCGATACTAAAGTAATGTGAAAACTATGATGTTTGATAATTTAATTAGATGTTATTTAGATTTGGAAGTTGCAGAGAATTTTGGAAAGAATCCATGATTGCAAACGCTTCCAAACATACAAGTGAGAGACCTTGATAATATACATGAATTAATTTGATTACTAATTGAATGGATCCGGTAATAAACACCCTCTCGCACCCGAAGAGTAGAGAAGAGGTGATATAAAGAATGCAGCAGTGAAGTGAAATAAAACAAGAATATTCCTTTTTTTCCAGCACACCGTGGTCTTACAAGATATGGCAATGTATGTGGGTGTTTGCTGTTCAATGAGATTGTGATTTTATTTTTTAATTTCGTGGGTCTAAAAAGAAAGAACCATGTCGTCTGCAGAGTAGAGTAGGTACTAAACTGAAGAAGCGAATGTTCGTAACAGTTTTGGTCGGTTTCTTCTAAGTTAAACAGGTTGACTCCCGGTTACCTGCCAGGGTGAGTAGTGGTGGCAATGACATGGAACGAACTTTGAAGTGGAAGATTCCTTGATGATACGACAGTATACGTAACCATCGATTATGCAGAAAGAAGAGAATAGTAGATTGCCGTATTAAATGAACGATGGATGAATTAGAATTCTGGTACACAACGGGAATTATTATTTCTCTTGAGGAAGAAAAGAAGAAGTAGATAAGTTTTTGGCGAAATATTATATGTTGCTGCTTGAGAATAGAATAGAGCAGCAGCTCTGATTGATTGATTGGATGGATTCAGTTTTCTGGTGTTTTTGTATTCCAGTGTGAAGGTGTTGAAAAAAATTTGGACCATTTCTCGATTTGTGCGTGTCATCCTTGCGCAGGGGCCATGCTAATCTTCTCTGTATCGTTCCAATTTTATCGGATGTCCCCGAGGGGACGAGAGAAGGACGTGCCGTGACTGCGTATGTAGAGGCAGAAGTCCGGCGGTGGTAGACTTATGGGTTCGTTCTTTTCCCTTCCCTTCTCTCCCTTCTCTCGTTTACTCTTTTGTCCGCTAGTGCAGCGACAGCGCTCCACTAGCAGCTTTACACGCGCGGGCGCGTTCATAAGCCTTCTTTGCGCGGCATGTTAGATACTCAGGTTCTCTCCCGTACGTAGACGGTAGACGGTAGACGGTAGACGGTAGACTGTGGATTGGATTTGACAAAAACCGACAACTGCACAGTGCACAGTCACACCACAGTCACACCACGGTAACTCTACAAAATCTCTAAACTTCCTGAACATTATCTAAATATTGCTTGCTTGACCCTTTCTTAATTCTTATGCAAAGTCATCATGTAAATATCCATGATTGTATCAACAGATTTAATGGAATATTTTCAAAAATATCCCTTTCCTTGAATAATAAACAGATCATTTCTACTTGAAAACTTGTTTGAAAATTTTAATATAATAGTCTTCTTCAGTTTCATGGTTAAAAGAAATGCTAAACCAATATATAAATGGCCTATTATATTCCTACTTGCACGTATTTATAAACAAAACGCTTTGTGAACTCCTGAAGTGTAAATGTTATAAACGCAAATAAAACATTAGGAAAGCCCAGGTTTTATCTTTAATAAGTCTAATATGCATCTGAAATACTGTTGCTCAATATCCTATTCTTTTTCGGGTAGAATATGTATGTAATATCTCTTTCTAGCTGAACTAGTCACCATCTCATAAGCATTATACCCAACTGTAAAATTGAACTCCAAATAAAGAGAATAATAGGAAATTCGAAATATGTATCAAATGCCAGATCTGCACTCTCACAAACATGGCCGGAAATCTCGAGTTGTTTGTTTCCGTAGCTTCTACATGCCCATTGGATGGAATTTCTGAATACGCCCACGTAAGCGACAACGGTTAACGTCCGCTTCTCGGCTATTCATTGCGTAGCGTGTTAGGGTTAACGTTCTTTGTCTTCTCCTCAATAAACTGTATGTAATCCTATATTGGTTAAATAAAGTTACTAATAATCCTCCCAAAAACCATCAGTGCTAAACCTGTAGCGCCATCATGTCCGGAAAAAACAAAATAATCAGTCTGGTTACGAGATTGTGGATCATATCAAATATTTTGTCTCCCTAACTCTAACTAAAAGATCAAGATTTTACAAATGATCATATTAAATTTTGGAAAATGTGAGAAATGTACCCAGTTAATTAAATACTTCAATGTACTAACTCTTATTATTGTTCTTTTTTATCTTTTTTGTCTTTTATGATATGATGAATATTATAAGTTTTGGACTTTAAAAACCTTTGAACTATTATTTTTTATAATATGATGAATATTATAATTTATGAGTTGAAATTTAAATGTACACTAAAATATAGAGGTTTTTCTTGAAAATCAGCATTATTAAATTATTTTAGTAAGTACAATAAATATAAGACAGTGTTTGAGATATATTTCTTTTAGTATAAGTTCACATTTCTTAGTGCAATACACTGCTATGAGCTATCAAAGTATCCTACACACATTATGGTGTTTAGATTTGACTTCTCGAGTTGATATCAACTTACTCAAGAAACAACGTCTAGAATCTGAAGGTTGTTTTTTATATACGATATTCTGCTAATAAGTAGAGTATTGATTCTAAAGTAATGATGAATGATAATTATAGGTATAGCTATACATAGTAACAGAGGTAGTACACTGATATATATTCATATAGTTTAAAAAATTTATGAATAGAAGATCAAAAGTATGATAACAAACTCATATATATATCCCATACATGTACATATAATATCCAGCTTGTATAGAATAAACATTTCAGTTTTCAAACTAAACCATCAATCTTTTATTTACTTTGTTGTAAAACATCTAAAAGAATTATTATTATTCTTATATATTTAAGATAATAATTTTCTCAATATTTTCATCTATTATGTTATGAATAATATGACATTAACACCTTTATTCATCAATGATCAATGAATACTATTATTAACATATATTTTCTCATACTTTCATCAAGTCGGACATGGTATAGCAATAAGATTCATTTGACCCCCAGCAAATGTTGATGAATAATGTAGACATCAGTTTATTATCTAATCCCTCTCCGCGGAAGGATCAACTAATAAATGGAGCATGCTGTCCTTTTCTGTCAAAAGATGTAAAGAGGTGATTATGCATGCTCCATAAGCTTTTTGTCGAAGACAAAGAAAATGACAAGCATCGATTTAGTCAAAAATATTTATCGCAAACGGTTTGTTGGAATCTATCATCACGATTGGCTTCGGAAGGATACTTAACAGGGAAAAAAATACATATGTAGTTGATTAAGAAGCACAAGGAGAGAGAAAGTGAGTTGTTTCTAAATTTATCATGTTAAATTCAAATTGCTAAAGTTACAAATCTGTTATTAAATGTAGTTATCTTTGCAACACTTTATCGCCGCGATCACAAAATCCGTAAGTGAAGTGTGTGTGAAATGGTCACCTTCTTAGTATAAGCACAATTGCCAAGAGCGAATAGAAATATTTATTTTCGTACATATTAATCTACGACCTAATCCTTCCAAGAAGAAGTGTTTGGTCATAAATTAAGCATGCATTCATATCTCCTCTATTTTAACATGGAGGAGGTGATAATGCATGCTTCTCGATGTGAATATGCAATACCATTGTCTCCTCAAGTTTTCACTTGAGGAGAGAAAGACGGACAAACGTCAAAAAGGACACAAATATAAGATCAATCATTTTTTCAGTCTTCTGTAAAGAATCCAGTAGTTCAATCGATCTTCTCTTTGATCTGATGACTAAATATAAAAAGAGAGGTGTATTCTCTTTTTTTTGCTTAGGAGAATAAAGTATATCATTCGAATTCCTAGAAATGAGATCCGTTTGGTATTCTGAAAATTAAAGATAACAGTAGGTTATCTAACCATTACTAAATCAAGGGTATACGTTTTTCTGCCATGAACATATTGTTGTTACAACATGGAGCTCGAGCAAAATGATATATAGAAAACGTAATGAAATGCTACTCGACATTCGATGTAAAGTCTCAACTCATCACATAAAAAAAAGTAAATTTTACATAAATTATGACCAAGCCCTTCGGATAAACTTAATCTAACTCTTCGACGGGAAAGATCTTAGTTATGAATCAAACGTTTGTATAGTAGTGCATGCCTTATGCATAATCATAACTCGGAGAATATGCAGGCGAAAATGGACATTTAGAATAAGCAGATGTAGATACTTATAATCTTCTATAGTCAAATCGAGAATTTTGCAAGAGGATCCAAATATAACTCATACACACACGCATTTTCATAAATATAAGCGAGGGCTTGATGCTATATGAAAATATTAATTAATGTAGACAACGATTTATTACCTAATCCTTTTTCCATGGAAGGGTTAGGTAATAAATTGAACAAGCATTCCTCTTCCATCAGAAGATATATGGAAGAGGTGATTATGCATGCTTCAAAAATTGATGAAAATTATCGAATATGCAATGCTATGCCAGAAGGGAGGACGACGACAAGCGTAAAAAAGAGAGATCCGCTCATCACCTAACGAAGAATAAATGTTTGCTATATTAAATACTGTATGATAAAACCTTTCAAATATACTTAATTAGACTATTCCGCGAGAAATAATTCAATACACATTTATAAATCAAACGTTTGTATAGTATGTCGGTCTTATCCAGAATCATAACTTAGAGAATATGCATGCAAGAAAGAGCACAAGCGCGGATGAGAAATCTTGGATCGTGATTGGTGAGGACAAGAGCTGGACCTTGAAATAAAATAAAGGATGATAAAATATATCTCAAAGATTCAATTCGACCTATTTGTCCATACCACCTGCGAGTGAAGTCATAAATCAAATAGTTTGTTTTATTTTGCATATCGTTTTATATTTTTATTTGAGTATAAAAGAAGAGATATTGTTTAAGTAAAAATATCACTTTTGAGTTTTTTAGAATCTTCTTTTACTTTAAAACTTCCAAAAAAGATATAATTGTCCTATTTTGTTTTCCAAAAATGAACTTAAAAAAAAGCAAAATTCATAAAGAGACAAATACCGCAGTTTACTCGCACCTAGGTTTAACGAAATTAACTAGTGCATCCTCCGAGAAAATAGATGCACGCTTTGTCCATCTTAAGTAGCGTTCGCTTTGTGTTGTGAGTGTGTGTGTATATATACAAGCGTTATTAGCAGTTCGATACTAAAGTAATGTGAAAACTATGATGTTTGATAATTTAATTAGATGTTATTTAGATTTGGAAGTTGCAGAGAATTTTGGAAAGAATCCATGATTGCAAACGCTTCCAAACATACAAGTGAGAGACCTTGATAATATACATGAATTAATTTGATTACTAATTGAATGGATCCGGTAATAAACACCCTCTCGCACCCGAAGAGTAGAGAAGAGGTGATATAAAGAATGCAGCAGTGAAGTGAAATAAAACAAGAATATTCCTTTTTTTCCAGCACACCGTGGTCTTACAAGATATGGCAATGTATGTGGGTGTTTGCTGTTCAATGAGATTGTGATTTTATTTTTTAATTTCGTGGGTCTAAAAAGAAAGAACCATGTCGTCTGCAGAGTAGAGTAGGTACTAAACTGAAGAAGCGAATGTTCGTAACAGTTTTGGTCGGTTTCTTCTAAGTTAAACAGGTTGACTCCCGGTTACCTGCCAGGGTGAGTAGTGGTGGCAATGACATGGAACGAACTTTGAAGTGGAAGATTCCTTGATGATACGACAGTATACGTAACCATCGATTATGCAGAAAGAAGAGAATAGTAGATTGCCGTATTAAATGAACGATGGATGAATTAGAATTCTGGTACACAACGGGAATTATTATTTCTCTTGAGGAAGAAAAGAAGAAGTAGATAA
Source organism: Asterella californica (assembly GCA_036924285.1). Lineage (NCBI taxonomy): Eukaryota > Viridiplantae > Streptophyta > Marchantiopsida > Marchantiales > Aytoniaceae > Asterella > Asterella californica. Next base: position 12,564 of record JAYKYS010000669.1, read on the forward strand.
GTTTTTGGCGAAATATTATATGTTGCTGCTTGAGAATAGAATAGAGCAGCAGCTCTGATTGATTGATTGGATGGATTCAGTTTTCTGGTGTTTTTGTATTCCAGTGTGAAGGTGTTGAAAAAAATTTGGACCATTTCTCGATTTGTGCGTGTCATCCTTGCGCAGGGGCCATGCTAATCTTCTCTGTATCGTTCCAATTTTATCGGATGTCCCCGAGGGGACGAGAGAAGGACGTGCCGTGACTGCGTATGTAGAGGCAGAAGTCCGGCGGTGGTAGACTTATGGGTTCGTTCTTTTCCCTTCCCTTCTCTCCCTTCTCTCGTTTACTCTTTTGTCCGCTAGTGCAGCGACAGCGCTCCACTAGCAGCTTTACACGCGCGGGCGCGTTCATAAGCCTTCTTTGCGCGGCATGTTAGATACTCAGGTTCTCTCCCGTACGTAGACGGTAGACGGTAGACGGTAGACGGTAGACTGTGGATTGGATTTGACAAAAACCGACAACTGCACAGTGCACAGTCACACCACAGTCACACCACGGTAACTCTACAAAATCTCTAAACTTCCTGAACATTATCTAAATATTGCTTGCTTGACCCTTTCTTAATTCTTATGCAAAGTCATCATGTAAATATCCATGATTGTATCAACAGATTTAATGGAATATTTTCAAAAATATCCCTTTCCTTGAATAATAAACAGATCATTTCTACTTGAAAACTTGTTTGAAAATTTTAATATAATAGTCTTCTTCAGTTTCATGGTTAAAAGAAATGCTAAACCAATATATAAATGGCCTATTATATTCCTACTTGCACGTATTTATAAACAAAACGCTTTGTGAACTCCTGAAGTGTAAATGTTATAAACGCAAATAAAACATTAGGAAAGCCCAGGTTTTATCTTTAATAAGTCTAATATGCATCTGAAATACTGTTGCTCAATATCCTATTCTTTTTCGGGTAGAATATGTATGTAATATCTCTTTCTAGCTGAACTAGTCACCATCTCATAAGCATTATACCCAACTGTAAAATTGAACTCCAAATAAAGAGAATAATAGGAAATTCGAAATATGTATCAAATGCCAGATCTGCACTCTCACAAACATGGCCGGAAATCTCGAGTTGTTTGTTTCCGTAGCTTCTACATGCCCATTGGATGGAATTTCTGAATACGCCCACGTAAGCGACAACGGTTAACGTCCGCTTCTCGGCTATTCATTGCGTAGCGTGTTAGGGTTAACGTTCTTTGTCTTCTCCTCAATAAACTGTATGTAATCCTATATTGGTTAAATAAAGTTACTAATAATCCTCCCAAAAACCATCAGTGCTAAACCTGTAGCGCCATCATGTCCGGAAAAAACAAAATAATCAGTCTGGTTACGAGATTGTGGATCATATCAAATATTTTGTCTCCCTAACTCTAACTAAAAGATCAAGATTTTACAAATGATCATATTAAATTTTGGAAAATGTGAGAAATGTACCCAGTTAATTAAATACTTCAATGTACTAACTCTTATTATTGTTCTTTTTTATCTTTTTTGTCTTTTATGATATGATGAATATTATAAGTTTTGGACTTTAAAAACCTTTGAACTATTATTTTTTATAATATGATGAATATTATAATTTATGAGTTGAAATTTAAATGTACACTAAAATATAGAGGTTTTTCTTGAAAATCAGCATTATTAAATTATTTTAGTAAGTACAATAAATATAAGACAGTGTTTGAGATATATTTCTTTTAGTATAAGTTCACATTTCTTAGTGCAATACACTGCTATGAGCTATCAAAGTATCCTACACACATTATGGTGTTTAGATTTGACTTCTCGAGTTGATATCAACTTACTCAAGAAACAACGTCTAGAATCTGAAGGTTGTTTTTTATATACGATATTCTGCTAATAAGTAGAGTATTGATTCTAAAGTAATGATGAATGATAATTATAGGTATAGCTATACACAGTAACAGAGGTAGTACACTAATATATATTCATATAGTTTAAAAAATTTATGAATAGAAGATCAAAAGTATGATAACAAACTCATATATATATCCCATACATGTACATATAATATCCAGCTTGTATAGAATAAACATTTCAGTTTTCAAACTAAACCATCAATCTTTTATTTACTTTGTTGTAAAACATCTAAAAGAATTATTATTATTCTTATATATTTAAGATAATAATTTTCTCAATATTTTCATCTATTATGTTATGAATAATATGACATTAACACCTTTATTCATCAATGATCAATGAATACTATTATTAACATATATTTTCTCATACTTTCATCAAGTCGGACATGGTATAGCAATAAGATTCATTTGACCCCCAGCAAATGTTGATGAATAATGTAGACATCAGTTTATTATCTAATCCCTCTCCGCGGAAGGATCAACTAATAAATGGAGCATGCTGTCCTTTTCTGTCAAAAGATGTAAAGAGGTGATTATGCATGCTCCATAAGCTTTTTGTCGAAGACAAAGAAAATGACAAGCATCGATTTAGTCAAAAATATTTATCGCAAACGGTTTGTTGGAATCTATCATCACGATTGGCTTCGGAAGGATACTTAACAGGGAAAAAAATACATATGTAGTTGATTAAGAAGCACAAGGAGAGAGAAAGTGAGTTGTTTCTAAATTTATCATGTTAAATTCAAATTGCTAAAGTTACAAATCTGTTATTAAATGTAGTTATCTTTGCAACACTTTATCGCCGCGATCACAAAATCCGTAAGTGAAGTGTGTGTGAAATGGTCACCTTCTTAGTATAAGCACAATTGCCAAGAGCGAATAGAAATATTTATTTTCGTACATATTAATCTACGACCTAATCCTTCCAAGAAGAAGTGTTTGGTCATAAATTAAGCATGCATTCATATCTCCTCTATTTTAACATGGAGGAGGTGATAATGCATGCTTCTCGATGTGAATATGCAATACCATTGTCTCCTCAAGTTTTCACTTGAGGAGAGAAAGACGGACAAACGTCAAAAAGGACACAAATATAAGATCAATCATTTTTTCAGTCTTCTGTAAAGAATCCAGTAGTTCAATCGATCTTCTCTTTGATCTGATGACTAAATATAAAAAGAGAGGTGTATTCTCTTTTTTTTGCTTAGGAGAATAAAGTATATCATTCGAATTCCTAGAAATGAGATCCGTTTGGTATTCTGAAAATTAAAGATAACAGTAGGTTATCTAACCATTACTAAATCAAGGGTATACGTTTTTCTGCCATGAACATATTGTTGTTACAACATGGAGCTCGAGCAAAATGATATATAGAAAACGTAATGAAATGCTACTCGACATTCGATGTAAAGTCTCAACTCATCACATAAAAAAAAGTAAATTTTACATAAATTATGACCAAGCCCTTCGGATAAACTTAATCTAACTCTTCGACGGGAAAGATCTTAGTTATGAATCAAACGTTTGTATAGTAGTGCATGCCTTATGCATAATCATAACTCGGAGAATATGCAGGCGAAAATGGACATTTAGAATAAGCAGATGTAGATACTTATAATCTTCTATAGTCAAATCGAGAATTTTGCAAGAGGATCCAAATATAACTCATACACACACGCATTTTCATAAATATAAGCGAGGGCTTGATGCTATATGAAAATATTAATTAATGTAGACAACGATTTATTACCTAATCCTTTTTCCATGGAAGGGTTAGGTAATAAATTGAACAAGCATTCCTCTTCCATCAGAAGATATATGGAAGAGGTGATTATGCATGCTTCAAAAATTGATGAAAATTATCGAATATGCAATGCTATGCCAGAAGGGAGGACGACGACAAGCGTAAAAAAGAGAGATCCGCTCATCACCTAACGAAGAATAAATGTTTGCTATATTAAATACTGTATGATAAAACCTTTCAAATATACTTAATTAGACTATTCCGCGAGAAATAATTCAATACACATTTATAAATCAAACGTTTGTATAGTATGTCGGTCTTATCCAGAATCATAACTTAGAGAATATGCATGCAAGAAAGAGCACAAGCGCGGATGAGAAATCTTGGATCGTGATTGGTGAGGACAAGAGCTGGACCTTGAAATAAAATAAAGGATGATAAAATATATCTCAAAGATTCAATTCGACCTATTTGTCCATACCACCTGCGAGTGAAGTCATAAATCAAATAGTTTGTTTTATTTTGCATATCGTTTTATATTTTTATTTGAGTATAAAAGAAGAGATATTGTTTAAGTAAAAATATCACTTTTGAGTTTTTTAGAATCTTCTTTTACTTTAAAACTTCCAAAAAAGATATAATTGTCCTATTTTGTTTTCCAAAAATGAACTTAAAAAAAAGCAAAATTCATAAAGAGACAAATACCGCAGTTTACTCGCACCTAGGTTTAACGAAATTAACTAGTGCATCCTCCGAGAAAATAGATGCACGCTTTGTCCATCTTAAGTAGCGTTCGCTTTGTGTTGTGAGTGTGTGTGTATATATACAAGCGTTATTAGCAGTTCGATACTAAAGTAATGTGAAAACTATGATGTTTGATAATTTAATTAGATGTTATTTAGATTTGGAAGTTGCAGAGAATTTTGGAAAGAATCCATGATTGCAAACGCTTCCAAACATACAAGTGAGAGACCTTGATAATATACATGAATTAATTTGATTACTAATTGAATGGATCCGGTAATAAACACCCTCTCGCACCCGAAGAGTAGAGAAGAGGTGATATAAAGAATGCAGCAGTGAAGTGAAATAAAACAAGAATATTCCTTTTTTTCCAGCACACCGTGGTCTTACAAGATATGGCAATGTATGTGGGTGTTTGCTGTTCAATGAGATTGTGATTTTATTTTTTAATTTCGTGGGTCTAAAAAGAAAGAACCATGTCGTCTGCAGAGTAGAGTAGGTACTAAACTGAAGAAGCGAATGTTCGTAACAGTTTTGGTCGGTTTCTTCTAAGTTAAACAGGTTGACTCCCGGTTACCTGCCAGGGTGAGTAGTGGTGGCAATGACATGGAACGAACTTTGAAGTGGAAGATTCCTTGATGATACGACAGTATACGTAACCATCGATTATGCAGAAAGAAGAGAATAGTAGATTGCCGTATTAAATGAACGATGGATGAATTAGAATTCTGGTACACAACGGGAATTATTATTTCTCTTGAGGAAGAAAAGAAGAAGTAGATAAGTTTTTGGCGAAATATTATATGTTGCTGCTTGAGAATAGAATAGAGCAGCAGCTCTGATTGATTGATTGGATGGATTCAGTTTTCTGGTGTTTTTGTATTCCAGTGTGAAGGTGTTGAAAAAAATTTGGACCATTTCTCGATTTGTGCGTGTCATCCTTGCGCAGGGGCCATGCTAATCTTCTCTGTATCGTTCCAATTTTATCGGATGTCCCCGAGGGGACGAGAGAAGGACGTGCCGTGACTGCGTATGTAGAGGCAGAAGTCCGGCGGTGGTAGACTTATGGGTTCGTTCTTTTCCCTTCCCTTCTCTCCCTTCTCTCGTTTACTCTTTTGTCCGCTAGTGCAGCGACAGCGCTCCACTAGCAGCTTTACACGCGCGGGCGCGTTCATAAGCCTTCTTTGCGCGGCATGTTAGATACTCAGGTTCTCTCCCGTACGTAGACGGTAGACGGTAGACGGTAGACGGTAGACTGTGGATTGGATTTGACAAAAACCGACAACTGCACAGTGCACAGTCACACCACAGTCACACCACGGTAACTCTACAAAATCTCTAAACTTCCTGAACATTATCTAAATATTGCTTGCTTGACCCTTTCTTAATTCTTATGCAAAGTCATCATGTAAATATCCATGATTGTATCAACAGATTTAATGGAATATTTTCAAAAATATCCCTTTCCTTGAATAATAAACAGATCATTTCTACTTGAAAACTTGTTTGAAAATTTTAATATAATAGTCTTCTTCAGTTTCATGGTTAAAAGAAATGCTAAACCAATATATAAATGGCCTATTATATTCCTACTTGCACGTATTTATAAACAAAACGCTTTGTGAACTCCTGAAGTGTAAATGTTATAAACGCAAATAAAACATTAGGAAAGCCCAGGTTTTATCTTTAATAAGTCTAATATGCATCTGAAATACTGTTGCTCAATATCCTATTCTTTTTCGGGTAGAATATGTATGTAATATCTCTTTCTAGCTGAACTAGTCACCATCTCATAAGCATTATACCCAACTGTAAAATTGAACTCCAAATAAAGAGAATAATAGGAAATTCGAAATATGTATCAAATGCCAGATCTGCACTCTCACAAACATGGCCGGAAATCTCGAGTTGTTTGTTTCCGTAGCTTCTACATGCCCATTGGATGGAATTTCTGAATACGCCCACGTAAGCGACAACGGTTAACGTCCGCTTCTCGGCTATTCATTGCGTAGCGTGTTAGGGTTAACGTTCTTTGTCTTCTCCTCAATAAACTGTATGTAATCCTATATTGGTTAAATAAAGTTACTAATAATCCTCCCAAAAACCATCAGTGCTAAACCTGTAGCGCCATCATGTCCGGAAAAAACAAAATAATCAGTCTGGTTACGAGATTGTGGATCATATCAAATATTTTGTCTCCCTAACTCTAACTAAAAGATCAAGATTTTACAAATGATCATATTAAATTTTGGAAAATGTGAGAAATGTACCCAGTTAATTAAATACTTCAATGTACTAACTCTTATTATTGTTCTTTTTTATCTTTTTTGTCTTTTATGATATGATGAATATTATAAGTTTTGGACTTTAAAAACCTTTGAACTATTATTTTTTATAATATGATGAATATTATAATTTATGAGTTGAAATTTAAATGTACACTAAAATATAGAGGTTTTTCTTGAAAATCAGCATTATTAAATTATTTTAGTAAGTACAATAAATATAAGACAGTGTTTGAGATATATTTCTTTTAGTATAAGTTCACATTTCTTAGTGCAATACACTGCTATGAGCTATCAAAGTATCCTACACACATTATGGTGTTTAGATTTGACTTCTCGAGTTGATATCAACTTACTCAAGAAACAACGTCTAGAATCTGAAGGTTGTTTTTTATATACGATATTCTGCTAATAAGTAGAGTATTGATTCTAAAGTAATGATGAATGATAATTATAGGTATAGCTATACATAGTAACAGAGGTAGTACACTGATATATATTCATATAGTTTAAAAAATTTATGAATAGAAGATCAAAAGTATGATAACAAACTCATATATATATCCCATACATGTACATATAATATCCAGCTTGTATAGAATAAACATTTCAGTTTTCAAACTAAACCATCAATCTTTTATTTACTTTGTTGTAAAACATCTAAAAGAATTATTATTATTCTTATATATTTAAGATAATAATTTTCTCAATATTTTCATCTATTATGTTATGAATAATATGACATTAACACCTTTATTCATCAATGATCAATGAATACTATTATTAACATATATTTTCTCATACTTTCATCAAGTCGGACATGGTATAGCAATAAGATTCATTTGACCCCCAGCAAATGTTGATGAATAATGTAGACATCAGTTTATTATCTAATCCCTCTCCGCGGAAGGATCAACTAATAAATGGAGCATGCTGTCCTTTTCTGTCAAAAGATGTAAAGAGGTGATTATGCATGCTCCATAAGCTTTTTGTCGAAGACAAAGAAAATGACAAGCATCGATTTAGTCAAAAATATTTATCGCAAACGGTTTGTTGGAATCTATCATCACGATTGGCTTCGGAAGGATACTTAACAGGGAAAAAAATACATATGTAGTTGATTAAGAAGCACAAGGAGAGAGAAAGTGAGTTGTTTCTAAATTTATCATGTTAAATTCAAATTGCTAAAGTTACAAATCTGTTATTAAATGTAGTTATCTTTGCAACACTTTATCGCCGCGATCACAAAATCCGTAAGTGAAGTGTGTGTGAAATGGTCACCTTCTTAGTATAAGCACAATTGCCAAGAGCGAATAGAAATATTTATTTTCGTACATATTAATCTACGACCTAATCCTTCCAAGAAGAAGTGTTTGGTCATAAATTAAGCATGCATTCATATCTCCTCTATTTTAACATGGAGGAGGTGATAATGCATGCTTCTCGATGTGAATATGCAATACCATTGTCTCCTCAAGTTTTCACTTGAGGAGAGAAAGACGGACAAACGTCAAAAAGGACACAAATATAAGATCAATCATTTTTTCAGTCTTCTGTAAAGAATCCAGTAGTTCAATCGATCTTCTCTTTGATCTGATGACTAAATATAAAAAGAGAGGTGTATTCTCTTTTTTTTGCTTAGGAGAATAAAGTATATCATTCGAATTCCTAGAAATGAGATCCGTTTGGTATTCTGAAAATTAAAGATAACAGTAGGTTATCTAACCATTACTAAATCAAGGGTATACGTTTTTCTGCCATGAACATATTGTTGTTACAACATGGAGCTCGAGCAAAATGATATATAGAAAACGTAATGAAATGCTACTCGACATTCGATGTAAAGTCTCAACTCATCACATAAAAAAAAGTAAATTTTACATAAATTATGACCAAGCCCTTCGGATAAACTTAATCTAACTCTTCGACGGGAAAGATCTTAGTTATGAATCAAACGTTTGTATAGTAGTGCATGCCTTATGCATAATCATAACTCGGAGAATATGCAGGCGAAAATGGACATTTAGAATAAGCAGATGTAGATACTTATAATCTTCTATAGTCAAATCGAGAATTTTGCAAGAGGATCCAAATATAACTCATACACACACGCATTTTCATAAATATAAGCGAGGGCTTGATGCTATATGAAAATATTAATTAATGTAGACAACGATTTATTACCTAATCCTTTTTCCATGGAAGGGTTAGGTAATAAATTGAACAAGCATTCCTCTTCCATCAGAAGATATATGGAAGAGGTGATTATGCATGCTTCAAAAATTGATGAAAATTATCGAATATGCAATGCTATGCCAGAAGGGAGGACGACGACAAGCGTAAAAAAGAGAGATCCGCTCATCACCTAACGAAGAATAAATGTTTGCTATATTAAATACTGTATGATAAAACCTTTCAAATATACTTAATTAGACTATTCCGCGAGAAATAATTCAATACACATTTATAAATCAAACGTTTGTATAGTATGTCGGTCTTATCCAGAATCATAACTTAGAGAATATGCATGCAAGAAAGAGCACAAGCGCGGATGAGAAATCTTGGATCGTGATTGGTGAGGACAAGAGCTGGACCTTGAAATAAAATAAAGGATGATAAAATATATCTCAAAGATTCAATTCGACCTATTTGTCCATACCACCTGCGAGTGAAGTCATAAATCAAATAGTTTGTTTTATTTTGCATATCGTTTTATATTTTTATTTGAGTATAAAAGAAGAGATATTGTTTAAGTAAAAATATCACTTTTGAGTTTTTTAGAATCTTCTTTTACTTTAAAACTTCCAAAAAAGATATAATTGTCCTATTTTGTTTTCCAAAAATGAACTTAAAAAAAAGCAAAATTCATAAAGAGACAAATACCGCAGTTTACTCGCACCTAGGTTTAACGAAATTAACTAGTGCATCCTCCGAGAAAATAGATGCACGCTTTGTCCATCTTAAGTAGCGTTCGCTTTGTGTTGTGAGTGTGTGTGTATATATACAAGCGTTATTAGCAGTTCGATACTAAAGTAATGTGAAAACTATGATGTTTGATAATTTAATTAGATGTTATTTAGATTTGGAAGTTGCAGAGAATTTTGGAAAGAATCCATGATTGCAAACGCTTCCAAACATACAAGTGAGAGACCTTGATAATATACATGAATTAATTTGATTACTAATTGAATGGATCCGGTAATAAACACCCTCTCGCACCCGAAGAGTAGAGAAGAGGTGATATAAAGAATGCAGCAGTGAAGTGAAATAAAACAAGAATATTCCTTTTTTTCCAGCACACCGTGGTCTTACAAGATATGGCAATGTATGTGGGTGTTTGCTGTTCAATGAGATTGTGATTTTATTTTTTAATTTCGTGGGTCTAAAAAGAAAGAACCATGTCGTCTGCAGAGTAGAGTAGGTACTAAACTGAAGAAGCGAATGTTCGTAACAGTTTTGGTCGGTTTCTTCTAAGTTAAACAGGTTGACTCCCGGTTACCTGCCAGGGTGAGTAGTGGTGGCAATGACATGGAACGAACTTTGAAGTGGAAGATTCCTTGATGATACGACAGTATACGTAACCATCGATTATGCAGAAAGAAGAGAATAGTAGATTGCCGTATTAAATGAACGATGGATGAATTAGAATTCTGGTACACAACGGGAATTATTATTTCTCTTGAGGAAGAAAAGAAGAAGTAGATAAGTTTTTGGCGAAATATTATATGTTGCTGCTTGAGAATAGAATAGAGCAGCAGCTCTGATTGATTGATTGGATGGATTCAGTTTTCTGGTGTTTTTGTATTCCAGTGTGAAGGTGTTGAAAAAAATTTGGACCATTTCTCGATTTGTGCGTGTCATCCTTGCGCAGGGGCCATGCTAATCTTCTCTGTATCGTTCCAATTTTATCGGATGTCCCCGAGGGGACGAGAGAAGGACGTGCCGTGACTGCGTATGTAGAGGCAGAAGTCCGGCGGTGGTAGACTTATGGGTTCGTTCTTTTCCCTTCCCTTCTCTCCCTTCTCTCGTTTACTCTTTTGTCCGCTAGTGCAGCGACAGCGCTCCACTAGCAGCTTTACACGCGCGGGCGCGTTCATAAGCCTTCTTTGCGCGGCATGTTAGATACTCAGGTTCTCTCCCGTACGTAGACGGTAGACGGTAGACGGTAGACTGTGGATTGGATTTGACAAAAACCGACAACTGCACAGTGCACAGTCACACCACAGTCACACCACGGTAACTCTACAAAATCTCTAAACTTCCTGAACATTATCTAAATATTGCTTGCTTGACCCTTTCTTAATTCTTATGCAAAGTCATCATGTAAATATCCATGATTGTATCAACAGATTTAATGGAATATTTTCAAAAATATCCCTTTCCTTGAATAATAAACAGATCATTTCTACTTGAAAACTTGTTTGAAAATTTTAATATAATAGTCTTCTTCAGTTTCATGGTTAAAAGAAATGCTAAACCAATATATAAATGGCCTATTATATTCCTACTTGCACGTATTTATAAACAAAACGCTTTGTGAACTCCTGAAGTGTAAATGTTATAAACGCAAATAAAACATTAGGAAAGCCCAGGTTTTATCTTTAATAAGTCTAATATGCATCTGAAATACTGTTGCTCAATATCCTATTCTTTTTCGGGTAGAATATGTATGTAATATCTCTTTCTAGCTGAACTAGTCACCATCTCATAAGCATTATACCCAACTGTAAAATTGAACTCCAAATAAAGAGAATAATAGGAAATTCGAAATATGTATCAAATGCCAGATCTGCACTCTCACAAACATGGCCGGAAATCTCGAGTTGTTTGTTTCCGTAGCTTCTACATGCCCATTGGATGGAATTTCTGAATACGCCCACGTAAGCGACAACGGTTAACGTCCGCTTCTCGGCTATTCATTGCGTAGCGTGTTAGGGTTAACGTTCTTTGTCTTCTCCTCAATAAACTGTATGTAATCCTATATTGGTTAAATAAAGTTACTAATAATCCTCCCAAAAACCATCAGTGCTAAACCTGTAGCGCCATCATGTCCGGAAAAAACAAAATAATCAGTCTGGTTACGAGATTGTGGATCATATCAAATATTTTGTCTCCCTAACTCTAACTAAAAGATCAAGACACAAGTGAACTTTACAAATGATCATATTAAATTTTGGAAAATGTGAGAAATGTACCCAGTTAATTAAATACTTCAATGTACTAACTTTACCCCAACTCTTATTATTGTTCTTTTTTATCTTTTTTATCTTTTATGATATGATGAATATTATAAGTTTTGGACTTTAAAAACCTTCGAACTATTATTGTTTATAATATGATGAATATTATAATTTATGAGTTGAAATTTAAATGTACACTAAAATATAGAGGTTTTTCTTGAAAATCAGCATTATTAAATTATTTTAGTAAGTACAATAAATATAAGACAGTGTTTGAGATATATTTCTTTTAGTATAAGTTCACACTTCTTAGTGCAATACACTGCTATGAGCTATCAAAGTATCCTACACATATTATGGTGTTTAGATTTGACTTCTCGAGTTGATATTAACTTACTCAAGAAACGACGTCTAGAATCTGAAGGTTGTTTTTTTATATATGATATTCTGCTAATAAGTAGAGTATTGATTCTAAAGTAATGATGAATGATAATTATAGTTATAGTTATAATTATAATTAGTAACTGAGGTAGTACACTAATATATATTCATATAGTTTTAAAAATTTATGAATAGAAGATCAAAAGTATGATAACAAACTCATATATATATCCCATACATGTACAAATAATATCCAGCTTGTATAGAATAAACATTTCAGTTTTCAAACTAAACCATCAATCTTTTATTTACTTTGTTGTAAAAAATCCAAAATAATTAATTATTATTCTTATATATTTAAGAGAATAATTTTCTCAATATTTTCATCTATTATGTTATGACTAATATGACATTAACACCTTTATTCATCAATAATCAATGAATACTATTATTAACATATATTTTCTCATACTTTCATCAAGTCAGACATGGTATAACAATAAGATTCATTTGATCCCCAGCAAATGTTGATGAATAATGTAGACATCAGTTTATTATCTAATCCCTCTCCGCGGAAGGATCAACTAATAAATGGAGCATGCTGTCCTTTTCTGTCAAAAGATGTAAAGAGGTGATTATGCATGCTCCATAAGCTTTTTGTCGAAGACAAAGAAAATGACAAGCGTCGATTTAGTCAAAAATATTTATCTCAAACGGTTTGTTGGAATCTATCATCACGATTGGCTTCGGAAGGATACTTTACAGGGAAAAAAATACATATGTAGTTGATTAAGAAGCACAAGGAGAGAGAAAGTGAGAGTTGTTTCTAAATTTATCATGTTAAATTCAAGTTGCTAAAGTTACAAATCTGTTATTAAATGTAGTTATCTTTGCAACGCTTTATCGCCGCAATCACAAAATCCGTAAGTGAAGTGTGTGTGAAATGGTCACCTTCTTAGTATAAACACAATTGCCAAGAGCGAATAGAAACATTTATTTCCGTACATATTAATCTACGACCTAATCCTTCCAAGAAGAAGAGTTTGGTCATAAATTAAGCATGCATTCATATCTCCTCTATTTGAACATGGAGGAGGTGATAATGCATGCTTCTCGATGTGAATATGCAATACCATTGTCTCCTCAAGTTTTCACTTGAGGAGAGAAAGACGGACAAACGTCAAAAAGGACACAAATATAAGATTATAATTTGTTGTCAATCAATTTTTTCAGTCTTCTGTAAAGAATCCAGTAGTTCAATCGATCTTCTCTTTGATCTGATGACTAAATATAAAAAGAGAGGTGTATTCTCTTTTTTTGCTTAGGAGAATAAAGTGTATCATTCGAATTCCTAGAAATGAGATCCGTTTGATCTTCTGAAAAATTAAAGATAACAGTAGGTTATCTAACCATTACTAAATCAAGGGTATACGTTTTTCTGCCATGAACATATTGTTGTTACAACATGGAGCTCGAGCAAAATGATATATAGAAAACGTATTGAAATGCTACTCGACATTCGATGTAAAGTCTCAACTCATCACATAAAAAAAAGTAAATTTTACATAAATTATGACCAAGCCCTTCGGATAAACTTAATCTAACTCTTCGACGGGGAAGATTTTAGTTATGAATCAAACGTTTGTATAGTAGTGCATGCTTTATGCATAATCATAACTCGGAGAATATGCAGACGAAAATGGACACTTAGAATAAGCAGATGTAGATACTTATAATCTTTTATAGTCAAATCGAGAATTTTGCAAGAGGATCCAAATATAACTCATACACACACGCATTTTCATAAATATAAGCGAGGGCTTGATGCTATATGAAAATATTAATTAATGTAGACAACGATTTATTACCTAATCCTTTTTCCATGGAAGGATTAGGTAATAAATTGAACAAGCATTCCTCTTCCATCAGAAGATCTATGGAAGAGGTGATTATGCATGCTTCAAAAATTGATGAAAATTATCGAATATGCAATGCTATGCCTCTTGAGGTTTTGACCAGAAGGGAGGAAGACGACAAGCGTAAAAAAGAGAGATCCGCTCATCACCTAACGAAGAATAAATATTTGCTATATTAAATACTGTATGATAAAACCCTTCAAATATACTTAATTAGACTATTCCGTGAGAAATAATTCAATACACATTTATAAATCAAATGTTTGTATAGTGTGTCGGTCTTATCCAGAATCATAACTTAGAGAATATGCATGCAAGGAAGAGCACAAGTGCGGATGAGAAATCTTGGATCGTGATTGGTGAGGACAAGAGCTGGACCTTGAAATAAAATAAAGGATGATTAAATATATCTCAAAGATTCAATTCGACCTATTTGTCCATACCACCTGCGAGTCAAGTCATAAATCAAATAGTTTATTTTATTTTTCATATTGTTTTATATTTTTATTTGAGTATAAAAGAAGAGATATTTTTTAAATAAAAATATCACTTTTGAGTTTTTTAGAATCTTCTTTTACTTTAAAACTTCCAAAAAAGATATAATTGTCCTATTTTGTTTTCCAAAAATGAACTTAAAAAAAAAGCAAAATTCATAAAGAGACAAATACCGCAGTTTACTCGCACCTAGGTTTAACGAAATTAACTAGTGCATCCTCCGAGAAAATATATGCACGCTTTGTCCATCTTAAGTAGCGTTCGCTTTGTGTTGTGAGTGTGTGTGTATATATACAAGCGTTATTAGCAGTTCGATACTAAAGTAATGTGAAAACTATGATGTTTGATAATTAATTAGATGTTATTTAGATTTGGAAGTTGCAGAGAATTTTGGAAAGAATCCATGATTGCAAACGCTTCCAAACATACAAGTCAGAGATGAATTAATTTGATTACTAATTGATTACATAACCTTTCCTGACAGTTGGATCCGGTAATAAACACCCTCTCGCACCCGGAAGAGTAGAGAAGAGGTGATATAAAGAATGCAGCAGTGAAGTGAAATAAAACAGGAATGGTACCTTTTTCCAGCACACCGTGGTCTTACAAGATATGGCAATGTATGTGGGTGTTTGCTGTTCAATGAGATTGTGATTTTATTTTTTAATTTCGTGGGTCTAAAAAGAAAGAACCATGTCGTCTGCAGAGTAGAGTAGGTACTAAACTGAAGAAGCGAATGTTCGTAACAGTTTTGGTCGGTTTCTTCTAAGTTAAACAGGTTGACTCCCGGTTACCTGCCAGGGTGAGTAGTGGTGGCAATGACATGGAACGAACTTTGAAGTGGAAGATACGACAATATACGTAACCATCGATTATGCAGAAAGAAGAGAATAGTAGATTGCCGTATTAAATGAACGATGGATGTTCAAATGCGGAAGAAGGAATGA
>JAYKYS010000670.1:0-28014 GCA_036924285.1 Asterella californica
GGAAAGGGGGGTTGGAAATAGAAACGTAACCATCGCCAACAACACATACAGCGGCCTCAGCTAAGCCTTGTGCAACCTTGGCAACTGCAGTCACATTTAATGCAGCATGTGTCCTACAGGTGCCACTATACAGACCAAAATAGACACCTGCAGTTACATCTAGGGACACAGCACCAGCTACTAGCACCAGCAAATGCTGGTACAGATGTACCTACCTGGGTCAAACAGCTCTGCAAGCTCAAAGCAGTTGCATCTAGTCAAGTCAGGCAGCGTCTGTACTTGCTGACAGATGAACAAGTAGTCTTTGCTCGTAGTGCCAAGTCAAGCGCAATCTGTTTGTGCTTAATCCTGCATCAGACATTGGACAATGCAAAAGTGAGGGTGCCATGAAATGGTCATATCAAAGTCCCAGCAAGCACAGACTGGCCTTGTTGTCCTGCAGTGCCATGGTGCAGGAGCCAAATCAATTGTTGAATCAGAAGTATTATGGGCCACAGCGCATGAAGGGGGTTCCTGGCCCCACAAGGGTGCCCCAACGCTTGACATCATGCATGTGGGAGTGTGCACCCTTGCATGTTGATACGCCTGGGGACAGTTCAGCGGGCAGGGCCCCACCACAAGTTATATGCTCACTCAAAGCAGACAGGCGCACACACCATGCATGCATGCCAGCATGTAGACCAGGACATTAGGCTTGGCATGAATCTTGCCTTGGGTGTGTAGCTCTTCATATAAGATCCAGAACACACCCACGAGTGCTGTATGAGCTTGACCAAGCTCAAATCAAGTGTGACTGTTGACTGAGTGTGACTGGGCAGACAGTGGCTTGTTGAACGAGAAGAAGGGCCTTCTCAGACACAAGAAGCAGGTGGATCATGATCACTCACACTGTGGTCATAGCCTTAGTCATTGGGTGCAGACGTTGATGTAGAAGTGGTCTACCTCCTTCTACGTCAACGTCTGCACCTCATGACTAGGACTATGACTACACTGTGGAAGTGATTGTGATCCACCTCCTTCTGGGTTGCGAGCAAACCCTTCTGCTTTTGCAACAAAGCACCGTCAGCTGCACATCGTCTGCCTGCAGGCCTGCACATGCTGAGTTTGGAGCAGCATGCTCATGGGCAGAGGCTCCTCGATGCTGCAATGGTGACAGTATCAAGCAGCGAATGCTCTCAGCATGCTGTCCCCGCCTCATTTTGTGCACCTGTCTTGCCATTCTGCACGGCTGGATGTTTGATTTGCGCCCTCTCTAGGGCCAGTGTTGTTGCCAGGACGGCCTAGGCCCTGGCGTGCATTATTGTTGGTGCTGGAGGCTGAGAATGGCAGCTCTGTCCAGCGTGTGCAACACCCACAGATCTAGCAAATGGAGTGGTTGGTTGACTCCATGGACCAAAGCTGGAGGGCGTTGCACATGTTGCACAAAGTTGCCTTGCTCAGCCTGGAACAACAGCTACAATGCGTGCTAGGTATAGGGCCTTCTGTGCAAGTTGGGAAGGGCACCTGCACCTGCTGAGCCGGAGCATGCTGAGATCAAGACTGACTCCTTAATGCCGTGCATGCAAAGGAGACAATGTCAAGGAGCAAATGCAACCTCTGCTTTTAGCTCAGCATGTGCAGGCCTTCTTGCTCAACCCGCACAGTATGAGGTTGGGCCAATGCCTCAGGGCAGCCAGTGTTGGATGCTGCAGTTGGGGATTGTGTCAGGCAAAGTAGCTGGTATGCAAAGCTTAGGGATTCCAGCATGTACTGTGTGATGTTTGGCTTGTGTCTAGCATGCTGCTGACCAGGTTTTTCACCGTGGTGCAGTTCGGTTCTTGTGCATCAGAAGCCAAAGATACAGAACAAAGCACACTTGTACAAGCTAGCGTTGATGATGCTTTTGTGACAAGCCTTGAACCACCACTTTTGCAGGCCTGCTATCAAGTGCTATGCACCGCAAGGGGTAAAGCAGGTCATGAAGAAATGGAACACATATTGTTTGTGGGTACCCACTTGTTCTTCAGCTAGGCTTTTAGTCACCACTCCAACCAAGAACTGCCAATGGGGAAGGCACAACAAAACTACCACCATTACATGTGACTCACTCACAAATCTGGTGCTTCCGTCCACATCGACCTGCTGCATAAGCTCTGACACGCTGTTTGCTGTACCTCTGCAAAGCCTTCAAGCGGCTGCTGCCATTAAGCGGCTGCTGCCAATGGCATTTTGAAGGAGATGAATGGTCTGCTTGGGGCCCAAAAAGCAGGTGCATTATGACTGTTTTGTCAGCAGTCATGCCTAACCCCCTGGTGAGTAGTCATGGTCATCAGGAGAAACTGAGAATGACTATCAACAGAGCAGTCGTAGTGCACCTGTCGTATGGGGCCAAGCAGACCCTTCTTCTCCTTCAAGACGCCAGCAGCAGCAGCAGCTTGCAATGCTGGGTAGAGGTGCGGCATATGGCGCCATAGCCTGCAGGCAATGAAAGGAACACAAAGTACAGACCAATGGCAGGCGGAGCTAATGCATAGGCTAATCAGCAGCTTGCTGAGCTGAGTACAGCAGACATGCACAAGCTATAATGCAGCATAAACATCAAACTCATCAAGAGGGAAGAAGGTTACAGTGCCGGTTAAAATGCTGGCATTAGCTGCCTCAACATCTGCAGCATTGGCGGCGGACAGACGCTTGCGTGAGGTGGCTGCGACTAGGAGCCAGGTGGTAGCTGCAGGGGCAGGTGCTGATGCAGGTGCCAAAGCAGTGCCAGTAGCCTGCATTGTGGCAAATGACACATACTTAGGATAGATGGAGAAGATGAAAGGCATCAATGATTGGCATCAAGGCAAGCACTTGAGGGCGAACCAGGCTATGACATTTCTGCAAACTGGGGTGCAGGATGCCTCACAGCAAGCTTGAAGAAGTACCCTGAGAGCAAACACCTCGCCAAATATGTGTACAGCCAGTGAAAATGTGCATGCTGGCAGGAGGTTTTTTGCTGGTGAAGTCAGAAACTCAGACGACCCACCTGCTGAAGGTCAAAAGATGCAATTCCAGAGCACCCACTAAAGGTAATGCCAGTGCTCCTGATGTATGTCCTGCAGTAGCATATGGAGCCCCTGCATAGCAAGTGCACGACCTGGGTAGTATGTGGGTGGGCAACAGCTTGGAGGCAAGGGGAATATATACCTGCTTAGCAATGGTTTGCCTCACGTTTGTGGACAGAAATGTTACTTGGTCACAGGACTGTTACCAAGACCAACAGTCATTGGCGGCAGAAGTCCAAAGGGGCAAACACTAGTCCGCATTCATACATTGCATGCAAGTGCTGCAATCACGAGTGCGGGCCAGATGAAATGCAGCATACCCATCATCAGCAGCAGTACCTAGCTGCAGTGGGTTTACTACCCATGCAACATAAGTGACCTAAGCGGTGGAAGGGTTGTTTCTTGTACGTTCACCAACGAGCATGGTGGCTGCAAGAGCTGAAAGATGGCGAGTCCCGTTTCTCACATCCTCCGGCGACTCAAAGTCAGAAAATATTCAGGTGTGGCCTGCTGGAGATCAGCTTCTGTAGATTGCTCGGCATGACCTGCAAAACGACATCGTTACTATGTTTCGCAGCAGTCGGGCCAAAATAAAGTTACAAAGGTCTCATGCTACCCGCTGCCGGCGTGATGAGTAACGCTTGATGTCCGTCGCCTGCAAGATCCCGCGGACGTGCGTGTAATCTACGACACAGGCTCCGTGGATATGGCTCAATAAACTTTAAGCTGACAGTCTAACCTTGGGCTCGAAGCCACCAGCCTCTTGCTTCAGCAAGCGGTAAGTCCGTGCTAAAGTGCTGATAGGTCATGACTAATTACGAGACTGAAATAACGACTTTAGCTTCGGAATGCTCGCTCGGCTAGTTAATGGCGGAGACTCAGTCGAGCATATGTTGCACTTGCAGCTAAATGTCGTCTTGTTGAGACCAGCCACACATACGACGAAAGCCAAGTCCACACATGCCTGCACGCCAAGCGAGATCAGTCAAATTCGACTTGATCGCTTGCCAGTGTTGGACGAAACAGAAGCCACAACGATGTCACCAACAAGCCTCCAACAGTGGAAGTTCTAACATATGCGGTAGACAACCATGGCACGAGTGCTCATGTGCTGTTTTCCCCGTGGGCGACAAGCAGCACTTCTGTCTCGGTCTGGTATCATGAGCAGCATCGTCGAGAATGCTGTGATCACCTCTGAGCAGGCTGGCAATGCCTGAGCAGTACCGGCAGCAGGCACACAGTCTTCTAGGATGCATACGTGCAATCCTGTGAAATTTGCTCAGCGGATCAGGCATCATAGGGCACAAAAGCTGCTTTCGTCCGGGTTCGAACCGGAGACCTTTCGCGTGTGAGGCGAACGTGATAACCAACTACACCACGAAAACTCCTATTATGATGGGATTTAGGGGAATCAGCACGTATACAATAGCAAAGCTGTAGAAGGTCAGCTGGAATTTAGCAGTATTGCCAAGTCAATTTGCCATTTCTGGCTAGCTTGACTGTCAAGTTGGCTACGAGCAAGACAGCATCATACACAGGGTTGAGCGCCTAGGCGCCTTGACTATGTCACCAACGTGGATGACCACCTTGCACCTTGCAAATCAATTGATCATCTGCAGCTTGTGAATGCAGTTGGCCAGGACAAAGGCTGAATAGCACACACAGTATATATATTGAGCATCTCTCAGCAAAAAACAAACAATCAGACAGTTCGACAAGTAATTTACATCACATCATGCATGATATCATGTGATCATTGTCCAAGTGCAGCTGGCAGACACCTTGCCACTGGTATAATACCTTGTATAATCCCGACTTCAAATGTTACAGCAGCCAGCCCTCGGCACGCACCACCACACACTCACAAACAACATAAAAACTTCACCAATTACAAGTCCAGGCTGCCACGTGCAGGGCTAGTACCGAGATACTGTAAAGTCGCTGCAGGCAGACTCTTCCTCCTACGTATCAACAGCGGCTGCTCCAAGTCAGCCACTGAGTCACCTAATTCATCAAACCCATCCAGCGCACTCATCTGCCCATCCCCTAAAACTTCAACATCTGTTGCAGCCAGGCCTGTATTGGCCCCAGCAGCTGCTATAGCAGCTGTGGAAACTGAGTCACTGGGCAGATGTGCGGCCTCTGATCTGGGCACCAAGAATGCAAGAGGTATCAGGAAGCACGCGCCAATGCCTTGCATGAGAGCTGTGATGCAAAACGTGACATCAAACCCATATTTGTCAACCAAGATGCCGCCCAGCAGTGCCGAGCCTGACCAGCCAAAGATGAGGACTCCATCAAGGCTGTTCCATCTAGCTCTTGACTCCTGCATTGCTGCTCAACGTCTCGCATGGACTTAGCTGTCAAATGTGGCAGGGCAGAGCTACAAAGTGCTAGGGTCTGGTTCAAACCTTGCACAAATACACATTTCACTTGAATGTCAACTACTGCAACCCCTGCCAGTCAAATGATTGTAACCTTGTGCAGTTGCAGTTGCATGTTCCACAGCTGATCCAATCTGACTGATGCAGCTGCCAACCGCACTTGTGTTGTTTTTTCTCGTGGATGGACAACTGATATGACAGCTGTTGCCAAATGCAACAAGGTCAGCTGGCTCTGTCAGCAAGGAAGCGTCAACAAGCAAGCACAGGCAAGGTGCCTGTGCCGCTTTCAGACTTGTCGTGCAATCATGCTTGTTCCTCACATGACTCCAAGAAGGTGCTGACCTTGGGGACATAGTCCATCAGAATGCTCTTCTGCAGAGGGTAGGCGCTATTGATGATTGCTGTGCGAACCACGTACACTGGAATGATGACTTCCAGCTTGGTCCAGATCTGTGGGTACAAGCCATGAAGCCCATTAGGTTCACGCCAATGAGCTTGAACAGTAGAATGGTTTGCACCCTCCCTGCGCATGCACACCAACAACAGCATGAGCTTAGAGCCATGAAATCCTTCTGCATGCAGATGGTCATTGTTTGGCCAGCTAAGACAACTGCACAACTGAAGGAGAAGCTATCCTTGAAACACATAGCCCAGCTCAACAGAAGTGCTGTCAAGACTGGCTGTGCAGACAGCAAGTATTGACAGCATGTAAGTTGTATCGTAGGAGACAGGATTGGCGTTAGGCGCCTGCAGCTTGGAGCACAAAGCAGGCAGCAAGTTATCCTGAAACAAGCTGAGTCCACCCATAATCTGGGTATTTCAATGAGAAGACACAGGCAGAGACGCTCATGATCATCATAATGGGGCTCACAGACATTCAGCATTACAGGCACATGCAGGTGGTGCTCAATAGATCGTGCATGGATACAAGATTGAGCGGCCAAGCAGACAGTGGACAAGCAGGGGCTTACCAAACATGTGGGAGATTGGTGAAGCCAAGGATGACATGATGGCCACACACAGCGGTGTTCCCGCCAAAACGAAGTTGGTGCCAATGGGTGGCAGCGCAACCTGTTTCAGGAAGAAGATCGGGAAGAACTTGATGGTCATGCCTGACGCTAAGCCAAACATCACGTCTGACGTGGCAAGGAAATAGGGTACAGACTTCTTGCTGAGACTTCTCTTTGATGTAGACCCAGGCTGCTGTGAGTCTGTACTTTTGCCTGACAACATCAGCAAGGTGTTTTTGAAGGTAAGCCTTGCCAAGACATGACAGGAGGCCTTCCTCAGCTACAAACATGGAAGTCTCTGGAACCAAGGCTGCTTTTGCAGATGCAAATCCATCTCAGAAAACACTTCATTTAGACATAGCTGTTATTTTTTGAGGGTACAGCAACCAAAATGCGTTTGAAAACCTGCCTCAGATACCGGCATGTCATCAGGCAGAAGAGGTTTTCCCTTATGGGTAGTCAGGCTAGCAGCCAAACATCAACAAGCTTGCCTGTGTCACTGAGCACCTTGGCCGAGCCGGTCAGCACACCAAACAGCACATTTCAACAAGCACCACCTCTTGCATTGAAGCAGCATTTGCTTTGGCTGTAGAGACTGACAGCGAAGAGAGTCTTACCAATCGCTTGTTGGTGTGTAGATAAGCCCTGATGCCGCAGGGCATCACTTTCTGCCCCTAAGGACAGGTCATCATCAAAACACAGAAGAGCCAAAATTGGCACCACAGCAAGGACCATGCCCACGAGGATAACGTGCTGCAGCGTCTGAACATGCCAAGTGTTGCCGGTGATGGCAAAGGTGCCTGCAGCTGCGCAGGGTCCAATGGACATGCCAGCCAGGCCAGCACTAAACATGAACGAGTATATCCGAGACCTTGAGCCTGCAAGACAACACACTTTGAAGAACAACCTAGCAGACCTTAGCAGAGACACGAAAGATGGCGTCATTGACTTAAGATCCCCAAAAGGTGCATGGATCAGACAAGCTTTTCTGTGAGTCAAGCTGACAAAAGGGTAGAGCAAGGGCAAGGGCAAAGCAAAGCTTGACATCACTGAGTTGGGCAAGTACATGCAGACCACAACAGGGTGAGAACTTTTCAAGGTGATTGCATTGAGAGCTCTCACCATGTTTTGACCAAGCAAGCTGCAAAGTTTGCCCCACATTGACATGCAACGCAGTGCTAGTTACATCATCTACACACCTTCAGGGTGATAAAGATGAGCCACACCAGCGACCCACTTTCAGGGTGGTACAAATCAGCCTGCTGTCTGGCAGAATCAGGGTGAGCGGTACCTGATACCTGCTTGGTTATTGCTTGACCGCAGCTAGCATGGGTCCACGTCAATAAACAATCGAAGCTGCAGAGTAGCAGTAGGAGGGCAAGTATCATATGGACAAGCTTACAGCCAGCAGGGAGGATTAGGGCAAAGTGGCAGCACCCTATTTGTGCTAAGTATGGCACAAAATTGCGATCTATGCTTCACTGACTGCATTTACAGCTGTTTGTGTTGCTTGTGGCCTTAGCTGACCTGTGCGGGTAGAGTCAGCCAGTAGGGCCTCTACCACAGGTCCTGCTCCTTGCCCCAATCCCCAAAGAGCCAGTGCAAAGCATAGCCAGAGGTACTTGTGGTCAACCATGGTCCCAAATATGCAAACTGTGAGGTCTTGAGGCAGAAGCACTGCTGCTGTGGTACATGCAATGGCACCTGCAGCACAATCAGTTGAGAGTTTTGTTGCCACTGATATTTGAAAGCTCTTGCAAGAGCTGTTTTCTGCTTGCTGCCTAATCAGTATAAGCCATCTGAAGTTGGACTAACAAGGTCTTGCATCTTTGCGGGTGACCATGCTCGTGTGAACACTCACCACAGGAGGCAACTGCACAGCATTTGAGCACCCTGTCACGCCGAAAATGGTCTGCAAGCCAGCCAGCTGCAGACAAGAATATAAGTGTGAGCTGCCCAGCAGAGTAGGACACACTCAGTATTCTCAGCAATAGACAACCTGAGGGACGTACCTGGAACTGCTGAAATAGCTACACAAGTACCCTGGATTCCCTGAGCAAGCCCAACATACTGCACAAGCACTTGCTGTTTCCAGGTTGTGGTGTGGAAGCACCAGAAAAACAGCTACACAGCAAGACAGTCTGTTTACCCTAGTAGAATTGTTCTCTAGGAGGTATATGTACGTAGCCATAGATGCCAATGACCAAACCCCTTGCGCGATACCATCGGAGAATTTGTAGATGAAAGTGTACAGAACGTTATGGTTGAAGTTGAGAGCGGAAGACAGGCTTGCAGCTGGCTTCATACGCAGATCAGCAGCCTACGATTCGCCGGCACAGTCTTGTCGATGCGATACGACGGACACGTCTCGAGCCTAAGATCAGAAGCCGTATATGAGGTTCACGTCAGTTCTGTTAGTCTATTTTTAGTCAACTCTTAGTAAGGTGTCAATCTTGGCTTATATCTGGTTTTTGAGTGTACTGCCCTGGCTCCTTTGAGGCAGCAGCATACAGACCTGTTCACACCTTGCACTGACACTATGCGCTCCTTTTTCGCTCAGCAGGACCACCTGGGGGTTTTGAACTATGTTATAGACTGTCTAGACTTTATGAACATGTGACATTATTGCCATGATTGGCACAAGTGATCAGCCTTTGTTGGCTGGCCGAAGCTTGTAAAATGCTTCTTCTTCTTCAGGCCGAAGCATGTAAAATTTCTCTTCTTCTTCTGCTTCTTCTGTACAACAGTGGACGCTGCACATTCCTTTGATGAAACAGCAGACACTTGAAGTGTATAACATTCAAGTTGCTCAATATCTGTCCAGCTTCAGGCACCATTCTGCCTAAGGAAATGATCAAGGAGATGATACATGGTATGCATACTATTATCAGGCATACGCCTTTCTTGGCCACTTCTTTGGTCAAACCGGTGAAAGTGATTACAGGAAAACATGCTCCAGGTGGAAAAGCAGCAGTCACTGAGACAATGTGGCTGTACAGGGTCGACATCATGCAGGAAGGTGTCATGAATGTAAGGTCTGCAAAGTGTAGTTTTACTATACACTGCGATATCAAACTGCTGTCTATGCTCCCTTTCAAATCAAGAGCAGCAAAAGAAAAAGGTCAATAGATAGCTTCAACACATAAGTGATTGCAATCACTTTCAACACTATAGTTTCCAGACGTACACGTGATGTACCTATGCTGATATACAGTCCTGACTACCCAACTCAATACCAGTAATTGCGCTTGCCTCCTACTGCTGACCATGACTTGAAAACATGCAAATGTGTGCAAATATCTTGCATGGCTGGCGTTGAATCTTGCTGGCCAACCAGAAGACCATGCACCTCCAATCCCAAGTCGTCCACAGCTCGCTTCAGGTCGCGCTTCACCCAAGCACTGGGTCTGGGAATCTCACCATCTGTCACCATCAAAATGTCAGCCTGCAACAATTTTCAAGTCCAATCACAATGCTGCTAACAAGCCACCATGTAATCCTGTATGACATGCCAGCATCTGCAACTGCTTGGTGTGAGTTCTTCTTTGTGCGTGAATCATGTGTTTATACGCTTCAGCTAATAGTGCTCCGAGGTCATGTGTATATACATGCAATAAACGATGCAAAGGCTTCACAACAATGATGCAGCACTAAAGCGCACCTGATTCCACTCCTTTTCAGAGAGGCGCTGGAGGCTAAGTTCCAATGGCTTATCCACATCAGTGCCTCCGTTGAAGCCACCAGTCAGAAACTTCAGTAGCTGACTCATGCTGCTGGAGTCAACCTTGAGTTCCATTTCCATGACTTGCCCTGGACCACTGCAGCAAACAGCATCAATGTTTCAAGTGTGCTCAGCAGACACCATGATTGTGATGTGGATGGCAACATGAGGAGAAAGCTGAGGTCAGCCGTGTGCAAATTTGACAGAGGCAGAGATGTTACGCAGCTGTTGATCCATCAAGAGGACAAGCTACACACACAACACCACATGTGCTGAAGATCTAGCAAACGCCAGGGCGCAAACAGGTGACATGTTCTGTCTGACAATGCCACCAGTACTGGTAGTGGACCTGTATACACTGTGAGACATAAACCTGCACATTTGCCACCCTCTCAGACTTTCCAAACAAGTACAGGCACAGCGTGAATCACTGAAAATCAAACGGCTTTTCATGAGCAGACCTGAAAGCATACAGGAAGCAGGCGCGATGCTGACGGACAGCGCCCCTCATGCATTCCAGTGTGACAGCTTTGGCAACGGTCTCCCTGGCACCTGACATTGACCCTGCATCCCACATGCTGAAAGTCAATCTGCATGTTTCCAAACAAATCCTGTGGCCCTTGGTGCATGCATCCTTGGGGTCCTTCAGGTCCAGACCTGAGGCATTTGGCACAGTTCATCAAGAACGGCAAAGAAAGCAGGAACTTGCTTAGCATCATAGTGATGCTTGAGTCATTGGTAAACTGCCAACGTGAGCTTTACACACTACTACAGCAGTCTTGATCAAGCCTGCTTGGATGTTTTTGTTCCTAGGCTTTGCAAGCAGCTCCTGTACCCTATCTATCACTGCATGTTAGAAGACCATGCAACACTGGCAAGTTGTTGTTGTACAGGACTGACAGCATGCGAGATTTGAAAACTTGAGTGATGTCCCTTGGGCAGTTAAAGCCTGTGTGATGAACCATCTCCTCATGCCTGCTAATTGCATACAGCTTGTGGCATCTGCAGAGCAGACAAAGTATACGATAGCTGGTGCTGACATCTTGGGTGATCAAACCCACACCTGGAGTTGTTGGTGGAACAATTGTGCGCAGCATTTCTGCCTGTAGCTACAAGAAACTACTGCAGTGGAGCCCAAGGTTGCCACATGGTCTAGATGATGACCCTGCTGAGTTCAGCTGCGTGACAGATGGCAGACTTGCTGATCCCCTTCCTGGTTTTTGCAAGGAGCACGACTCCTGACTGCAATGTGTCTGATGATCAGAAACATTGCACTCGAGAACACCACTCTCTCAAGAGTCCAAACAGGGGACCAGCAAGTCTGCCATCTGTCTTGCAGATGAATCAGCAGGGTCATCTCTACACCACTTTGCCATCTTGGACTCTATGGCTGGGTCTGCTGCGTACTCAGGATATGTTGCACACACTACTCAGGCAGGTAATTGCAGGTCAAAGAGCTTCAGGCGGCGTTGGGCATATGCAAGGCTGAGTGTGAGGACACAGCAAGGAGGCTGGTGGGTGCTGACCAGAGGTGTCAAGGCAGACAATGATGGGGCCTAGCTCGGCTGCAGGCCGCACCTCCAGCCGCCCTGTCACCCTGGAAGGTTCATTGTCAAGCCAGCCTGCATGCATAGCATGGGCTTGTCATACGGGACCAAAATGGATGTGCATACAGCCTGTGCTGTTCATACGCAAGCTATATGTCTCATGTGATCTCCAGCGGGCCTAGTTTGGCCTCATACACCAACATCAAAAGTTGAAAGCCGTGTAGCCTCAGCCTCAATCAATCAATCAATCTTTGTAAAGGGTTGTCAAGTATTGCATACTTTATGCTGCATTCACACTCCTCTTCTTTTGAACATACTCCTGAGTAACTGCCATTTTACCATTCTATGCAAGGCAACGTGCAGACTTTAGTCTGTCATGTATTATACTGGCAATACATGCCGTGAAGGGTGATAAGTGCAATCAGACATGGTATAAAGCACATGCCGTGTGTTCTCTAGCATTCCACAAAACAGCACAGAGCATTACACATACAATGTTAACATGGTGTTGAGCTGCATGCCTGTGCGCTCATAGCTCATGAGGTTGCGCTCAGCTCTTCTGACCATGTGCAGCAGCCTGGCTGGGCGGGAGCCCTCCTTCACCACCTCATTGCCGTCCTCATCTACGCCGTTCTTGGGCCAGCCAGCAGCCAGCAGGTGTGCCTCAAAGGGCAGCATGCGAGACAGGTCATCTGACCGGGTCAGGCCACGGGTCTCCTCCGGCTGCAGGGGCGACCTGACAACCCCTGGAGGCTTCCCTGCTGACCAAATCTACACACACAATTCACGCTCGATAACAGATGAGTATGGGGGGTTTGCAAAAGTCTCAACACATTCTGTCACAGACGCTCCCAAAAGTGGGTTCATCTGCTCAGGTAAAAGATGATGACGGACGGGCAAGCTAGTTGGAGTCTGCTACAGGTCTGTGCCAGCTTTGCGGCGTGCCTTGCAGCATGTTGGCTGCATACATTCTCCCTTGGATATACAGCTATACAATTGCCGTGAACAAACTGACTGTCATCAATCACAAGCCGTCCAGCAGCTGATTTGATGCCCTGTGAGAGGCTGAAGTTGTACGTGTTTTTGCCAATCAGCCAGATGCCATTCAAGCTTCTGTGTCCCTGCAAGCAGGTGCCATGGGAACAGACCACATCAGCTTCAACTGCGAGCCGCAGCATTACAACATGCTGCTGCACACAGGCAGCTACCTGAAGCTCAGGCATAGTTGCTCATGCAAATGAACGCAGACAGTGTCACAAAGACATCAGTGACCACCACGCTCGCAGGCATGGCTTAGAAGCTTGCAGGCATCCAATTTATGGCCTTGAGGACCAGAATGCAGTCACAGCTGAGCAACTATGGCAGGAGTACAAGCAGAGGCTCACTTCTTGAGGGGCCGTTTTGAGGGGCCCTTTGCCGCCAGCCCTACCCAGCTGCCTCACCAGGTCCCTGAGTTCTTTGAGATTCTCTAGCTTGTGCCGTAGGTTGTCCACTTCTGCCCAGCCAGTTTGTTGCCATACCGAGGTTGAGCTATCGAAGCCTGCTTTCTGGTCCATCAGATCTGCATGGTCACAGACCATGCTCGAGGCTGTTGCAAAACCAGCCAGATCATGCATAGCTGTTCCAGATCAATCAGGCTGTAAGCAGCTGCACATGCATGCAGGGGTGCATTGTCAGATGAAGAAGAGCATCTGCAGCCGGGAAAAGCTACTAGATTGATGGTGCAGCAGGGGCATGTGCTCCAAACTGATTCCAAGGCTGACATTTGATACTCTGATCTCCCATTCAAATACTCTGAGCACCCTTGCAGGGTAGAGAACACAGACTTGCTGCAGCTCGTCAGGCAGCTCCTACAGGGCAAAGGCAGTACCTTCTAGGTTGTCAAACGCTTTGGAGGCTGCCTCTAGATTCTCTGCAGCAGCCTTCCACTGGTCCTCAAACTTCTGCACCAGGTCATCTGCCAGCTTGGTCAGGTCCTGCTGGCTTGCTGGCCCTTCGGCTTGCTGCTCCTGGTCCCTGCAGTTACCAAAAGCCCACCAGTCAGCTGTCTGCATTCCAATGCATCAGACAACAAGCAAGAAGGGCATACATGGCAGCCTGGCATATGCAGTGGACGCCATTTGAGCATGCTGCCTTATTGAGCAGTATCAGTGCAAACATGCCTGGTAGGTCACACATCATGTCTTTGGATTTACAATGAGGCAGTGCCCAACACTTCAGCAGGGGGACGGCGTGGGTGAGCAGGGCTTCAGGGTTTGTGCCTGAGATCACTTCAGGTAGGGAAAGAACTAAAAGGGCTGCCTCAAAACCTTAACACCTCTGCAGCTGACATAAGGGAATGTTTGTGCTCTCGATACTGGCAACTTTGTACACAGCAAGTCGCATGGAATATGGGAAGCCATCTTATTGCTAAAACATGGCTGTTGAGTGAACAGAAATTTAGCAAGCAAGCTTCAGATGCGCGTTCTGGTAACGCAGGTTGGCGCTGCCACAACATGGCTTGAGGTTACCCTTCATTTCCTTCGCCCTGCTGACCCTGCTGGGATTCGTCCATTTCCATGGAAAGCTCAATTTGCTGGCCCTCACCCTCGCCTGCCTGGGACTCCATACCTTGCTTCAAAGCCTCTTCCATATCTTCTGGCGACATCTCCTGCATGTGCACAGGACTACTGTTCATGAGATGAGGTGAGGTGAGGTGAGGTGAGGTGAGGTGAGGTGAGGTGAGGTGAGGTGAGGTGAGGTGAGGTGAGGTGAGGTGAGGTGAGGTGAGGTGAGGTGAGGTGAGGTGAGGTGAGGCGAGGCGAGGCGAGGCGAAGTTGATGGTCATTCAAAGCTGATGATTGACCAGGGTTTGTACTCTATAGCCCTAAAACATGTCAGTCACTTGCAGCAGTGAGCATTAAAATACTGCACGTGTGAATGGTCAGGTGTGCTGAAGACAGGAGGCAGTACGAGAAGCACGCCACAAGGCAAGGTGTGTTCACCTGATTGCCTCCTTCTGAAGGCTCCCCTTGTTCCCCTTCCCCATCATCCCCCTGCCCCGAAGATGGCTGTGGGGGTGGCTTGCCAGTGTTCTCAGGCTTTGGAGGATTCTGCATCTCCTGTGCTTCTGCTTCAGCTTCAAAGTCCTGCAATGCGCACTGGTGTCAGCAGACTGTAGCACACATGATAATGCA
Organism: Asterella californica; assembly: GCA_036924285.1. Classification (NCBI taxonomy): domain Eukaryota; kingdom Viridiplantae; phylum Streptophyta; class Marchantiopsida; order Marchantiales; family Aytoniaceae; genus Asterella; species Asterella californica. The sequence goes on from JAYKYS010000670.1 coordinate 14,865, forward strand.
TTGCAATAGACACCAAATCTTGCATGAAGCAACAGCCCAGCCATCTACCTTGTGCATCAGCAGTTGCTAAGCAGGCTGCCTCACCATCAAATGAAAATGCAGAGTTGTCGGCGTGACTTGCTAACTCTCCAGCAATTGCTCATTTGCTTGCGCTGAACATTGTGTGAGGCATGCATTTGAGCATGCATGAGCTCAAAGGAAAGCATGCATACACATTTTGCTTGGGCACAGCCTGACTTTATCCCGTAGCAGCAATTCAAGCTCACCATCATGCAACACCTTACCCCCCCGCGCCCCCCCACCCCTGCCCCGTTCTTGCTTCCTTCCATTTCCCCCAGGTCACTTTGCTGAAGATTGAAATAGGGTGTGCAGGAGCAGCACTTGAAGTGGCAGCGATGGAGTGTCATGATGCTAATGAGCGCGCTTATATAGAGGGCTTACATGCACCAGCTGCATCATCTGCCGCAGCAAGCTGTCTAGTAACTTCGGATACCGCCTTGTGAAGCGGGGCATGCCCAAGTTGTTCAGTGCATTGACAAATGAGGTCTGGAAAGGCTCCACCGGCCAATCAAGGGTGTCTGGGCCAGGCAGGAAACCCCTCTGCATGCTGATTTTCCACTGAGAGAGTGCCTGCGCTCTACTCCTCAGGTCATCCATATTCTTGGTTCCTGGTAGTTCTGCTAGCTCTTGCACCATGTCACGGCTCAAGCCAAGGTTACGTGCAAAATGACTGCTTAGAGGCCTGCCAACACCCAATGAAGCTCAGTATCACTATGAGTTCAACAGCTTGCACGAGCATCATTACCCTGCAGGATCCGTTTGTGAAGGAGCAGCAATGTCTACAGGCTTTCCAGTCACTTGGGCAGCTGCAAGTACACATCTTTGGCTTTGCATTCCTTTCAACGCCTGTCTCAATTTCCTGTTTTTACGTGCACCGCAAGAACGGTCATAGCTGACGATGCGACATTGTTCGGGATTGCGGACGCTGGAGGACACAAGCGCATTGAGAGGTCCAGCAAATCCATCACAAGGCTTTGGCAGCGGCAATATACGACATTGCGCTGACATGTCGAAGCCGATCACCGTGACGCAAATGTGTGATGGAGGCCCACAGCCAGTTTTGAAAGTATGATTTTTACAGCAAGCAAAGTCAGTCGTCGTCGGCAAGCTTAAGCAAGGCGTTTGACAGCTCTCTTCTGCTCCTTGTTCGGCTTTTGATGAAACGATCAAGATCTCCAAAAGCATGTAAAAATTTTCTTCTTCTGTGTTTTTAAATGGCGATAGCACCAACTTTTGTGGTCCGTAGCTGCACATAACAAGACGTTGCTCCCAACGTCGCTGCGTTGCTCCATCATTTTGTCCGATGATACCGTCACCATAGTTCATGTTGTTTTGACAGCCATGCAAATATATATGCTTTTCTTGGATGGCAGCATGTAACAGGGTCATTACAAACAAGTGACCTGATGCACCCATGCTAGCACGCAGCAGCGTATCAACAAAGCAAACGACAAAGGGTGCTGAAGTTTAATATACAGAGTTTCGAATGTAAAGACAGCCGGCAACCCACTTTCTGCTCAAATCTGAAAGGTGCAGTAACTAGATATGCCAAGAATAGTTGTCACTAATGGGATCAAGCCTATGGAAACATGGTACAATAAAAGCGTGATTCATGCACTCAGTAGCCACCCTCGGCGGAAGCACCCGCAGGTACTCGCTGCTGACCCCTCTGCTGGGCATTGGCCTGCTGCAGCATCTGCTCATAGTTCTTCTCCTCAATGGCGACTGCGTCCTCAGGCCGCACTATTCTGTCAATCAAACCGTACTCAATGGCCTGTGGAGGTGTGAAGTACCTATTTCGCCCAACATCCTTCCTGACTTCTTCCTTTTCGCGACCTGTACAGCACAAGCAGTCTGTATACGCTCAGGCATGCATTCTTGGCCTGCAAGCCTATATCATGCTATCAATATCCCTGGCAGCAATTGCATGCACATTGACAGCAACAGGACAGTGTAGGCATGGGGTTGCCGCAGCGCTGGAAGGTATGAAGGCAAGCTTGTGTCAATGCATGCATTTGGAAAACCGCCCGCAACACAACAAGGTAAGGCAGACATTTCCAAACGCTACAGGCTGTCAAGCACCTGTGTACTGTGACAGAAAGTCCACGTAGGACTGGGTGTTGTACTCAAGCTCATTGGCCTTGATCATCATGTTGCTGACGCTGCCGAAGCTACGGTTCATCCTGGGTGGGGCTGTCATGATCCGAGCATTGGGCAAGGAAAATCGCGAACCCTTCTTGCCGGAAGCCAGTATCATGGCTGCATTACCGTAGGCCTGTCCCACAACAAGGGTATGAATCTCTGGCCTGATATATGCTAGGGTGTCTAAAATGGCATAGGCTTCTGTCTCAAAACCTACAGCCTGGCCGTCTGGTCCTTGTGACCCTATGCTGTTCAAGTAAACGTATACCGGCTTCTCTGGGGCACTGTAGTTGAGCCACAGCAGCTCTGAAATGACCAACTCCGTCACAGCTGGTACTAACTGCAAGCCAAAACAAGGGTCTTAAGGGTGCATGCAAACATCTACCAACTGCAGTTCAGCATGAATGTCCTTGTCTTGCAACAGAACAGGAGAGGTGGCAGCATACAGTGGACTGGTACAGGACAATTTACCCTCATTGCTAACTTGAGTCAGCACATAAGGTGAGGTAGTCACTGATCAGGGAAATGATGCAGGTTGTGCTTCAGCTGGAGTGCATACTACATCATTTTAGTGGCTCATGCAGAGCAAGCAGGTTTAGGTTGAGGGACCACGGCCTCAAACCCAGGGCATGGTGCATGGCAGCGCAGTCTCCCTGATAAAAACAAACTTTTGACTTTGCATGAGGGTGTGACTGACGAGGTCTGCCACTCACAGTCACAAGTCTGTGTCCTGTCAAGCAATTTATGCTGCCAGGCACAGTGCTCTGTGTGCTATGCGTACACCACCCTGCCTGCTCTGGTGCAGCCAGCAACATGATGAGTTGTGCCCATGCACAACCTGTATTATCTTAGGCACATGCAATCATTGCTCATTTGACGGACTCACCGGCATCCCAATGTAGCAAATACGCCCATCCAGCAGGAGGGAAGGCAGGTCAGGAGGTGCCTGTCCTGGGGCTGCGCCTGTGCCAGCACCCATGGTGGTCGTCACTCTGGTGTTCTCATGCACCTTGTCTGAGCTATAGCAGGCCTTAGCAGTGATAGACTCCTGCATGCCAGTCAAAGTTGACTGGCAATGTTCAGCAGGAGACGCTGATGGTCAGCATGCATCAATTCTGCACCTCATTAGCCTCCAATGGCTTAGCAATGGAGTCTTCTGTGAGCCCTAGAGCTGCCATCTGCCGGGTTGACAGTCCATAAGAGTTTGTGGGGACCTCCAGCTTTGGCTCAGAGCTTCGTGGAAGGATGAGGCCACCTGTGAAACCTAAACCCATGCCTGCGTTGCAGATCCGCTTTGCATGATGGACCCGCTGGGGTGCTGGTGCCCGTAAGAGTCTGCTGCCAGCAAACTGGTGTCTGCAATTAAGCCTGTTCTGCACAGAGTGACACGTCTGCTGCAAGCACTTGTCCATCTGAAGCGTACGAGGCTCTGGTAAATGCTCAAAGCACGTTGGTACGCAGCAGATTGCCGTGCGTTGTTGAAACGTAGGACACGGCTTGTAATTGACACCACCGTAATGACTAATCGCATGATAAACCCTAGATAGGATCTTACGCCTTACGCAACGGTCCCCTTGGCGTAATGCTGCCAGCTGCCACGCCTGGCAACTAGCGCTTTTGCAGAGGCTGGTTGCCTGGCCGGCCTTGCTAATTTGTTATCTGCCGTTGCCATGTCGTACGACGATGTTGAGATTGAAGACATGGAGTGGAACGAGGAGCTGAACGCTTTCACCTACCCGTGTCCGTGCGGAGACCTGTTCCAAATTACCAAGGTACCGCACAAATATGTCATCACCTCACTTTTAGTCTGTCGGGATCACAACAGTTCGTCTAAGGTCAGAGCTTCAGTCGGGTTCTACTGTTATGCAGGAGGAACTCGCTGAAGGGGAAGAAATTGCGCACTGCCCAAGCTGCTCGCTTTACATTACTGTCATCTATAATCCGGTACATACATGGCATGATTGCGAATGCTGGTCCATCACCTGTTCAATCTGTAACAAGATGAGGTCGTCTTCAGGAGGATTTTCAGGACAAAGACGCACTTCCGGTGCAGCCAGGGACAGCGCCAATTGTGGTAGCATAGCTTGTCTTGCAGCAATATTGACAGCAGCAGCAACATCAGCAGCACACTCGTTTTAAGCAGAAGCTTGAGAGAGCTAGGCTCAGAACTTGCTCAAGTTATCGTCTGGCATAGTTTAACAACCAGCGGCATCAGATACACATCAGCAATTGCATTACATGGACAAGGGCTTATTTTATATTAGACCGCAGAAAACAGCCGTCAGCTTGCAAAGACCATTGCTCTCCAGTGCCAACATCAGCTACAAGGTCCTCCTGCTGTGGTGCACATCTGAAGGTGCAGCCGAGTGCTCGTGTTATTTCTATAGCATCTTGCACAGAAGATGGACTGTTCATCTTGAACGAGATCAGTCAACAGTCTCAGCCTGATCATGTGTACATTGTACTGGTGAGGCTGGCACTGCAAATCTCCTATGCGAGTGCATGGTCACCTGAAGGACCTAGTGTTGCCGCTTCATCAGCTTCCTTTATTTTGTGAGCATGTCATGCAGGGTCGTGACACTCAGCGTAGATCGGCATCTGCTTCAGTCTTCTGATGACAATCGGCAGCACAGATCTTTTGGTTGCAACTCCTCGAGCAATTCCACAAGGTTTGGCCAGCTAATGCGCTTGGGCTGCAAGCAACACTCACCAAGTGATGCAACTGCTGTTGGTGGGGAGTCTGCATTGAATTTTGATTAGATTATCTCCTACTACCCTCATGAGCATATTGATAGCTCATCAAATGTCAAATATTGAAACTGTGTATGCTTGCTGCAATTCAAGAAATTGTCAAGGGGTCAGTAGTAGCTAACAATGTCTGCAAGCTCATTGTAGCATCCTGTAATAGAAGCACACGTTTGGACTGACTTCGTATGTCTGACTCAGTGCTTGCACCTCTGCTGCATTCCTCAATCATTATGCTTACGATAATCGTGCACCCCTTGATACCAAATTGAGTTGTGTGCCAGTCTTGCTTCACAATGGGTAAAATTCAGTCTGCAGGGCGTTTCACAGTGAGTTCTACCCCTTGTTAGCCTGGCTAAGGTGCCTAGCACCCAAGCTTGTCAAAGTCTGCCTTAGATACACACGATGGCTAAGTATCAGCTTAACATTTGCTGCTGATCAATGCTTTTGCTCATGGTTGGATGCTTTGTTGTGCAATATGTGGCATAGTAACAAGTCAAACCATCACGTGAACATACAGCGTCTGTGCATGTACATACTGACCTGGCAACTGAATTGGCATACATATAAACCTGAAGCTTCCTCACTATTGTAGAATGATTCTGCGCTTGCGCGCCGCATGTCACTGGCATCATGGCCTAACAGATCTGCGCAATACCCACTCCGCTGGTAACTATGTTTTCCCGTAGTTCCAGACATCTTACCACGCCAGCTTGAGAGTTTGTCTATAGGCCAAACTTACTTCGAAACCTGAAGCTGCAAAAAGCTCTTACGGGTAGCACCCCATTCGCCCCTACCCCTGATCGGGCCACGCTGTGGCTGAAGCATATGCATGCTAAATGTTTTAGACCGAACACAGCGGCCACTACAGCGGCTCTTCGATGGTGAATGGTCATTCGCAGCGTCGAGAAATGTGCCAAATGAAGGGCTCGACATTCTGGTGTGGTGCCTGGCGGTCTGATCGATCAGCTATGTGGTTTCGTTTGCTGTTCCTGCTGCTGCTGCTACAAGTATTGCGATCCGGCAACGAAGAACATGGAACCAATCCAGGTCCTTTGGTATTTCGGCAGGACGACCCGCTGCAGACGGTTCCAGATCTTCTCCCCGAAATCGTGAAGTGCATTCTGGCTTGCGTGGAGGGCTTGGAGCACTTGCAAATCAGGAGGCACTTCGCTTTGTTCTGTAAGAGCTTTGCAGCATCTGTGAGGCAGATAACAAGGGTTAGAGTGTCAAGTCCAAATTTCATTGGCGCTAGGCCAGTCTTCAGGACTGCTTCAAAAGAGTGTCTGGCTGCAACCTTGGTGCATGTCACTAAGCTGCAGCCCTTTGGTGGCGCTCAAGCAACTACTCTCGCATGCTCAAGGTGATAGGGAGCGGCACGGCGCTGATGCACCTTTGATGCTGACCTAGACAGGCCCCAGCCAGATGAAGAGGCATTCTACAAGCACCTTTCGCACCTTTTTGACCGTCCTTCACCTGAGTAAATGCACCTGCAACAACAGGAGATTGCGTCATCATCTGATCAGGTAGCATTGCAAGCTGTGTCAACAGGCATTACCCTGCAGCGGCAGAAGGGCTTTGCTGAAATCACAGCAGGCCGCCTTGACATTCTACAAGGGTTAGCTCACTCTGCCTCTGGTGGCCGATCATACCATTATTTTTGCAATGAAAAGGCAGATGGAGCTATGCTGAAGTTGACGCCGGCCTTACACTGGATAGACCTCCCTGTTCATGAAGCGCCACTGCATGTGCTCTTCCATGGGTCTGTGCAGGGCAACCTAGGACCAGCCACAGTACGCACCTCCAGCAAGACAAAGTGCATTGCACCGGACTTCATTATGAGTATGCTGATCTGGCTCCATTCCTGGTGATTGACTCCATCAAAAGATGGGTATCTGTGAGGGATGCGGTTACACCCACTGACATCAACAGGCTGGCCTCAAAGCTTGAGGTTTTGCATGTCCGACTTGCCAAATTGGTTCCAAATACTCAATCATATGTATGTTGTTGCTTACACCATCTTTGGTTGACATGGACATCACACTTGATGAAGGATGAGGGGCTTTGCATCTGCATCTGAGTCGATGCAGTGTCTGCATGTGAAGAGCCCAAGGATGACTATAGATTTGTGAGACTGGCTGAAGGAGGCCTTTGGGCATTTGCTGTTCTTTGTCAGGAAATATCGGACTAATGTGTGGCACTCCCACATCACCTACATACATGTTTCTTTTTAGCAGCAAACGCACGCACACAAAGTGCTGCCAGGACAAATATGGACTAGTAGTGCTGAGCTGCAAAAAGCCTTTGCAAAGTTGATGAATGCATGTCTCATCGAAGCAAAGTGCAAGTTAGTGACCTTCAGATTTTCCTTAGATCTAGATAGCTTGCTTGATGCATATGTGTGTTCCAAAACATGGTCTTTTATGGCTTGCAAGCTGCATCAAGACACTGAAGTGTTCCATGGTGTGCAATCCATATCGTGTACAACCTATCTCGTCTATTCTTGGTACCTTATAGGATCTGCGCCTACAACGACATGCCTTTCCTTGAGATGTTAATCTCTTGACAAAATAATTGGCAAGTGTTGACACTTATATCATGCGGCACCCGCTGCATAGTGAGAGGGTGTCAAGAAGTCGTTCTTCTACAAATGATTCGATTATATCTTGCTTCTGCAGCTTGAATCCAGGTGTAACTAGTTTGAATTGAGCCTTACCTGGGGCCTATTTGCACCCCTCTGGACTCCTGACATTCGCTTGCACGTGCCATTCCACAATTTGGCATCCTGCGGACTCTCCAGCTGTAATATATAATTGTCACTGGCTGTGATAGCTATGCAATAGGCTCAAGAGTGGTGCCTGATTGAATGTACAGGGTACTACTAGGCACAGGGTAGGCTCAATCAGTGGATTGAATCTACTAGATTCTCATTCATTCATTCATTCATTCATTCATTCATTCATTCATTCATTCATTCATTCATTCATTCATTCATTCATTCACTCATTCATTCATTCATTCATTCATTCATTCACTCACTCACTCACTCAATCACTCACCCACTCATTCGCTCACTCGCTCACCTCACTCAATCACTCACCCACTCATTCGCTCACTCGCTCATTCATCCATCCATCCATTCATCCATCCATCCATGCATCCATCCATCCATCCATCCATCCATCCATCCATCCATCCATCCATCTATCCTAGAGTCGGCCCTAGGTTGACGTCGACGTCGACATCGTTGGGCCAACCATGACCATTTGACCAATAGTCTGGGATAAGACATGAAAACATATCAATCCACTTGGTACTTCCTGGGCCAACCAGACAAGAGTCTAGTTCATTGAATTCATACAGATACATGCAATGCATTCATCCATCCATAGCGTGCATGTAAAATTACACATGTAAAATCTTGCTTAGACTTGTTGAGAACTTACTGTACATCATTGCACAACCAGAAAGCGTTTGTGTAAGTCATCATACAATGTGTGGGCGCTAAAGGTAAATACAAAGATTTCAATTGCACTAAGCCTGGGCATCAGGAGCTCTGTTTGCCCCATTCCTCTTCGGCCACGGCTTGCTTGCCTACTTCTTCTACCATACTTGGATACATCTCGGAGCCTAACGATGACATCATCGGCCAAGCCCATAAGGCACATCTGCCGAGGTTGCAGCATGCTGCCAGCTGCGATACAACATCGCAGATAGCGTGCGTCAAGCTATACCTCGTAAAGCCGCAATGAAGGGCCGGCATGCAACAACCACTCAGGTCCTGCAAGCTGACGGTCGCACTAAGTGCTTGAGCCATGCAGACCGCAGTAAACAGCACCAAACTTTTGATGTTTCCCTCGGAACCGTTCACAGTTTGTGCATCGGACTCGTTTACGCTTTGTTGGTAAAGTCCGACAGGCTTGAGCGCTCTCACGCCTTGCAGTTGCGAACAAAAACGGACTTTGTGCCGGTGACTAGGCACAATCGTGCGATGAAGCCACCTTGTTATGCAGTTTGGCATGATCCTTTGGCGTATCTATTGGACTCCTGCGCCTTTGGCAATGGAGACTTCGGCAAGACAGTTTTCAGAGGCCCGCGCGTTACAGCATGTTCATAAGCTTGCTGGTGAGATCGGCGAACGCCAGGTGACTGATGCATGTGCTGCAAGGCCGCACCTTCCACGGAAAGATGTTGTACAACAAAAAGTCTTTTGTAGGTTTCGACGCCCGCATTGGACACAGCTGCTCATTACATCAAAGACAGTGCAGAGGAACTTGCACAGCAAGCTGCTGACCGCCACGATCTCCACATTGAGGTATCCTTTGTTTCTGCCGGCCTCACATGCTTACATACTAAACATACCGAGTATCAGGTTTTGTGATACACTGTTGCAATCTTGATGAAAGCATAGCAAACATGTGCACGCCACGGCAACAAAGCTAAATGAGTGGCAATGTAACCACTTGTCATTGTCGTACCCCTACAGCTTTTTAAACTCAATAGCAACTCCACTGCTGACCCCTGCTGCCTCACACCACCCCTGTCGTAGGTGGCATACTCTCTCCTTGCAAGATTTCAGTGCTTTTCACTATGCTTGGCTGACTCCCTGACCTCCTGCTTGCAACAGGTGAGGCAGGAGCAGGTGACAGGAAGCGTGTTGATGGGTCTGCTGGGTCTTGAGCTGGCCAACATCTACCAAAACCTGACCAACATTGTGTTAACAATCACACCCAGGGGCTGTGATGCCACACCAGCAGTGCTGGTCAATGCTCACTATGACAGTGCGGTTGGGTCCCCAGGTCAGCCCCACATCATTCGTATGTCAACTTGTTCTGTTGCAACTGGCTTGTGGTACCTGGACTTGTGGCATTTGTCACACAGATTTGACTTTATACGATTCAGAGGCTGTAGCTGATGCAATCGGTCTCTCCGCTGCTAGCCTGGCATTCCTTTTGGCCGCTGTCTCTGAGGCAACCCAGACAGTCATATGCACTGTGTACCCTCGACAGTTTCTGCTCTGCACTAGAATATTTGCCACTCTTGGCAAAGAGGCCAGTAGACAGAGGCTAGCTGCTAACAGCAAAAGGCATGATGTGAATCTTGAGTGCTTTCTGGCAGGTGCATCTGATTGTGCAACACCTGTGGGAGTAATGCTGGAAGCAGCTCGGACTTTCATTGCCAATGCTGACATCCGCTTGACTGCCCCAATCATCTTCCTCTTCAACGGAGCCGAGGAGACACTGAGCCAGGCAGCTCATGGATTCATGGCTCACGACAGGTACGGCCGTACTGTTGTAGCACCATACAATCACTCAAAGCAGACAGCACAGCCTGGACAGGTTTCATAGTACGCATCATACTGAGCATGGTTCTGTTGTGATATCTGGCATGTGCATTGAGGATGTATGCATGCATTTGTAAGCTCACAGCTGCAAGAATGAAGAGAGTTTGTAGTGTTGGAAATGCCACACACCTTCAGTCATTGCTTGCATGCTTGTGACTGCCAAAGACTGCTCAGTTGTGCCTGTACCAGACTTTGCTGTTTTGTGCATGGTTCACCTGTACAGGCCATTCACATACCCTGCATGGCTGGCTCAGTTTGTGTGTATGAGCTTTGCAATTTGCATGGCAATAGCAGTCAGCATCAACCAATGCAGGCTGGCCAGTTTTGGCCAGGTGCTACTATTGTCTGTGCTCTATTTGCATGTTGGGTCTGCTGGGGTGCTTGTCTGCTCCAGTTCATAGACCATGGGCCAAGCTATACACCCCCAGCATGGTGTTGCATAGAATAGGTTGTGGTCTTTCGCAGGCAAGCACCCCTGCAGACACAACGTGCAAATGGGGTTTCGGTGACTGAGTCAGACACTCCTAAGCGCTGCGCAGCCAAGCTGTCTGTATACCTTTTGTGTGAATGTAATCAGTGTCCAGCAAAAACAGCAAACGAGTGTACTGCAGTCTGGTGGGAATCAGTCAGAGCGTATTGTCTTCTTTGATGAGGTGCTGGAGCCAGGCATTTGGCTTGGCCAGCCAGCCTCAGTTCAGTCTGTCTGATTCTGTATTTTGACAGCATGCAGAAGCCTGTTACTTGGACAGTAGTGAGCTTCTTACTGGTGTTGAATTGTCCCTGAGATCTTATCAGTTTGTAGCCTGGTTTTGCTATCCTCTGCCACAGCTGATTGTACTACTGTCTGCTATCGGTCCTGGTTGAGCAGGTACTGCTCATGGTTGCTTTTCCTATTATGTCTGACTGTACTTTTACTCAAAGCGCCTCTTCTGACTGCCAGCACTGAGCATCACTTCCTGGCCATAATCATCAGCTGGCTGGAACCCACTGCTGCAGCCTAGCTAACTGCACATGTCTCCTGCAAAGCTGCAGTAGCAGAAATGGTATGTGTTATGTTGTGCTGTGCAGAGCGGCTAGCCAGGTGGGGGCCTTCATGAATCTGGAGTCCACTGGGCCAGGAGGACCTGACATCCTTTTCCAAGCCTCAGGTCAGCATTGTTAGTGCCTTCGCATGTGCTTGTGCCTCTACATGTGCAAGTGCATTTGCATCTACCACCACAGCTACATGTGCCTATTGCTTGTGTGCATGCTAGTGCATATGTCAAAACCTTTGTATGTATGTATAGCTGCTGTTGCATGATTGCGCCTCGGCCTGACAATCCTTTTTTGAAACCTCATGTCAGCCTGCAACAATTTGTTCTTACTTACCCTTCAATACATTGTCAGCTGTTTGGTTGCACTGTCGACAGTGGCACTGGCATTCTACACTTTGCACTGCACTTTCTGGACAGTGCAATCAAAGCCGGATGATATATTTAAGTATCAGCATTGATGGCAAGGGCAAGGTGTAAAACATGACTCAGCGCATCACTTGATGTCGGTGCCCATTGACAGTGTCAGAAAGCAGACCATGGGTTTGGGAGGATGATGCTGCGGCTGACTGAACTGTTCACTCATTCCAGCTCACCGAGCAGCATCACCCTCCCAAACCTCGATCTGCATGTTCGACAATGTCAGTGCATGTTTGTTCTCATTATGCTACTCACCTTGCCCCACATGGTCAGCAGCAGCAATGTGTTGACTTCATGAGTAGCAATGTGCATGGAGCAACACAGCCAGTGTGATCTGAGCCATGTGCCTCTGATAACATCTGCGGACTGTTAAGTAACAAGGCTCCAAGGTGTCTGTTACTCAAACATGGTTGACAGCTGATGCCATCAGATTCACAGGACTCAGGCCAGCCTGCAATACTACAATGATGCTGCTCAATATGTGAGTGCAGCTATTGAGCGCGCCGCATGTGTGGCTGCCACAGTAGCTGCAGTATGTAGCTGCTGGCGCATGTGCATGCTCAGGATTTTAGTCGCTTAACAATCAGAAGACATGTCTTGCAGCTACCTGTCGCTCTCCATGGCAGCAAAATTGGCAGATGCTGTAAGCTGAGCAATGCTCAACGGCTGTCACGACTCCATGTATAATTAGCGATGTATGTTTTTCATGACATACGCATCTAGCTGATATCTTCTTTGAGCAGCTAACACGTGAAGATTACTGAATGAAGTGGTTGATGATGCTGCAGGGGGTTGGACCAGTGAAGTATACGCTAGAGCTGCTCCTCACGCCAGGGGCCAAGTCTTTGGGCAGGTCAGACCCTCCCCTTAGCTTGTTGTGCCGTCCATGCATTGACTTCCCTCAAAGCACATTGTTGCATTTACAGCGGACTAGCGCAGACATGATAGTGGCCAGGCAAAGCTGGCCAAGATCAGTCTTGAACCTGTGTCTTGTGCAACAAGTGTTTCATGTTTTCATCCATTCAGCAGAGCTCTTTGGTTGGATGCATAGCACAAACTGGATTTGTGCTTGTACTCATGCAAGTACCCAATAAATCCTAACAAGCCATTTGTTGAGTACTTGCATGGCATAAATGGCTTGTTACCCATCCATGGTGTCCTTCTTTGACACCACATTACTGAAAAGTCAGCACAGGTATCCTATGTGGGGCACATTTTTCCCATTTGCGATAAGCAAAGCTGTTGTTCATCTTGTGTGTGCAGGACTTGATGGATGCACAGATCATTCCTGCTGACACAGACTACCGCATGTTCAGCTACGATTATTATGGTTCCCTGCCGGGAGTTGACATTGCTTTCCTGCTTGACTCATCGGCTTACCACACTCATGAAGATGCACCCCACAGAG
>JAYKYS010000671.1:0-27971 GCA_036924285.1 Asterella californica
GTGTTATGTGCAGTCTGACTTGGGTCGCACCAGTGTGGCGTAGTAGGCCCAGATGGCGCCGGTGCTGGCCAGTGCGATGGACGTGTTGACGTCCAGGTTCTCTACGGCCGGCGTGCCAGTGAACACTCCCATCAGCGGCACGATGGCCAGTCCCCACTTCCACAGCGGTGCCAGTGTGAGCGCGTTGTTGAACTTTTTGAAGGTCGGGTTGGTGGCGTTGAGTGAGGTGAAGGGGCCGCCGCGTAGCAGGACGCCGCCCTCGACGCCGAGGTAGTTGCGGAGTGGGCCTTGCTCAAGTCGAGTCATGAAGCCTGCGCTCTTGGCAGCATTGGCAGCAGCCTGTGCGACGGGTGTGGACATGGTGAGGGTCGAGAGTACTAGGAGGAGAGCAACGGCGATGCAGTGGCGGTCAAGAGATGCTGTATGCAGAAGTGATCTCTCGATGGAGCTGAAGCTGACAGTTGTTCGTGTGATCGAGAGGAGGTGGTGGTAAAGAGGTCGCTGCTTGATCGAAATGTCGGTGACTTGCAGCGAGTGGTGCCAAGTTGCACGCTCGGACCGAGGACATGACACGACAGGATGGCAAGTTGTACCGGTATAAGCGAGCAAATGTAGCAGCAGAAAGTGTGAACGCCAAGTCAGTCGCATTGGAAGCTCGATTGCAGCATAACAACGACGAGCCGTTCACCACCGGCAGACTGCGGCAGTTCCATAACTTCCATAACCATCCCGAAGCAATCCCGACTTTCAACTCACAACGAAGCTACCTCTCGCGCTTGCATTGGGCAACAGTAGTAGTATCGCGACCACACTATCCACACACTATCTACAGCCACTCCACACTCTGGATGTCACATTCATCGCTCATGTCCTCCTCATTTCTCATGTCTATGCCACACAGCTGACTGTCTCCTGCTGTACATTAGTTGTATCATTCCCTTCAGCATCGTCACTTTGCATCACACTGCTGCTGTCTCTCTGCTGACCCGACATTTGGCGATGGAAGGCGTGAAGAAGGATGAGGTGGTCGCTGACGCCGTCATGACCGACAGCACGTCCACGATTGTTCAACACTCACCACTGTCCCCGCCACCTCCACCTCTCTCCTGCAACCTCGACGCCTCCGTCGTCGACTCCTCTGCCTCCTCCTCCTCCTCCTCGTCCTCCTCGTCCGCCGCTCAGTTAGCCGACGATGACAATGGCACGTCTGGTCAGCTGTTTTTGTTTGGTTCGGCTGCATACGGCATGATGGCCGGCATACCAGCAACCGCGTCCTCATCTTCGTCCGACTCCTCCTCGGCTGACGAGGGCAACGTCCACACCGCCACTGCCGTCCCATCACTCGCTTCCACCCGCATCGCCTCCGTCTCTCTCGGCTCCACTCATGCACTGCTCACCACAGACAGCGGTGCAACACTGGCATTCGGTGACAACTACGAAGGACAACTCGGCACTGGCAACAGAACCTCCCACCCCACTCCCACAACCATACCTGCACTGGACGGGAAGTACATCACTCACCTATCGGCCGGCTATGCGCACTCGGCAGCCGTCAGTGGGCGGGGTGAGCTGCTCATGTGGGGCAATGGAGAGTTGGGACAGTTGGGTGTCAATCAGAAGGATACCGGCATACATCGCTGGGACACCACTACACATACTGCGCCGACAGTCATCAAACAACTGGCCGGCCAGCGAGTGGTCAAGGTAGTGACTGGCGATGACTTCACCATTGCATTGACGGAGGCGGGTCAGCTGTTCGCTTGTGGCGACGCTCACCGCGGTACGTTGGGACTCGAGCAGGGACGAGGGTGGAATGCATGGAACGACGAGCGTCATGCAGTGGCAGTGTTCGCTCCCATTAGCTCGCTGCTGCCACTGCCCATCATTGATGTCGCAGCCGGCAGCCATCACACACTCGCTCTCACCGCCGCCGGTGAAGTGTACTCGTTCGGTGTGGGCCGACGAGGGCAGCTCGGCCACGCCAACAACGCTAACCAGCTGCTACCTAAACGCATCGAGGCACTGGAGAAGGTGCGAGTAGTGCGAGTGTACGCCGGCGGTGACAGCAGCGCGGTACTCTCGGACGAAGGAGAGGTGTGGGGCTTCGGCAATAATAACAAGGGGCAGCTTGGCGTGGGTGATGCGGACAGCCGCTACATTCCAGTGCGAGTGAAGGAAGGGTTGGATGGCAGACGAGTGGTGGATGTAGCGGTGGGGCAGAGCCACACACTGCTGCTGACCGACGACCACACCGTACTGGCAATGGGAGACAACTCACTAGGCGCACTAGGGCTTGGTGTCAGGCGAGAGGAAGAAGGACAGGGTGAAGCCGAGGATGCCACGAAATCTGCTGAGGATGTGGACGGCGGCGGCAAGCGACAGAAGATGACGGATGTGAACGGCAACAGTGTGGGTGATGTGCTCACACCGACAGTCATTCCTCTCCCGAAAGGCCGGCGTGTCATCAGCATCGCAGCCGGCTCCACCTCTTCTGCCGTCGTCCTTTCATTCACCACATCCTGCACTCCGCTGCCTCTGATCTCCTTCCCTCCGACACTGTCCTCCTATGGCATCCTTCACTTCGACATGGAGGTCTTCCAACTCACCATCGCCTCTGCTCGACAAAGCTCGTCCTACGCTCCACTACTGGCGTATATATCGAAAATTTTCTCCTCTGCAACCGTGCTCAACATGAGCTTCTTCCCTTCACTCAACCGCGCTCACCTCACTGCCAACCTCCCTCTGTCCCGTCAAGTGTCTCTCACCAACCCAGACCCCGTACTACTGGCCACTACACTGCCCAACTCGCTGTTGTCTCCGTCTCGTCGTACCGTGTTGCCGCCGCTGCCGACGTCGATCGATGTGGAGACGGTGGAAGAAGTGTACAAGCAAATACTGAGGGAGTCTGTGGTAGAGCCGAAGCTCGTCTCACAGTGCAACCACGCCATCCACACAGCCATCAACTCGCTGCTCGAACGCATGAGGCAGCCGCACCCACCCGCTGACGCACTGGCATACCGCGCCGTAGCCATCGCCATGCAAGCACCCTTCCTCTCCGCAGTCAGCGACAGCGACGTCATGCTGCTGTCCGACATGGCCAAGATAGTGGAGCGACTGAGTGCACCGATACGTAAGGTTATGCGGCGATGGTTCACTTCGTACCCAGTGGACATCTTCGGCAGTCGTCTCGTGGCCATGATCATCAAAGCCATCACCACCACACTGCGCAACCAGCGCCTGTCACGAGCACACGAGGTGCCCATCGGCCAGTCTGTACCGCGCGTCGAGATGCCCAATGAGGAGGTGCAAGCTTTGACGCGCCTTCTGGCGCTACTGAAAGAAGCCAGTGACTTGGCGGGTGGTATGTTGCGTGACGACAAGTTCTTCGTCAACGTTGGACAGTTCATCGACTTGAGTGAGGATTTCATACGCTTTATCACGAAGCAGCCGACGCAAGCGATGCTGCCCCCATTCAGCTTCTGTAGACATTCGTTCGTGCTCGACCCGCCCACCAAGACAGCCTACCTGCGAATCGAACATTACAGTTGGCAGCGCGCACACATATTGAACGCTATGCAGTCGGAGCAGCAGCCGTATGTCACGCTGCGTGTCGACCGACAGCGGCTGGTGGACAGTACAGCGAACGAGCTCAATCGCTACACCGCTCAAGAGCTGCAGCGTCCACTGCGTGTGGAGTTCATCGGAGAAGAGGGAATCGATCAAGGCGGAGTTTCTGCCGAGTTCTTCCGCCTCGTAGTGACGGCTATGATGAGCCCGCAGTACTCCCTGTTCGATTACAACGAGGAGATGCGGCATCTGTGGTATAACGCGGAAGAGCCGGACGTCAGCAAGCGCGACTTCTATTACATTGCGGGCTGTGTGATAGGTCTGGCTGCGTACAACGCTCACAGCATCAACATCGCCTTCCCATCCATCTTCTACAAGCAACTGCTGTCCACACCTATCGACGGAGACGAGCAGCGTGCAGCACCATCATCCTCCAACAACTCGTCGTCATCATCCAACTCCTCCACTCCTCTCTACTCGCTAGCCGACCTCCACTCACTCGATCCACGCCTCGTCCAATCCCTCCAACAACTCCTCGCCTATAACGAACCCGACCTTGAAGACCTCTTCTCCCTCACCTTCACTGCCACACAACAAGTCCGCACACGCAATGCAGCCGGCGAAGACGTCATCACCATGAAGACAGTAGAGCTGCTACCCGGAGGCTCACAGATTGCTGTCACACAACAGAACAAAGTACAGTTCGTTACACTCACTACCCAATTCCTACTCTCCACCTCCATCCGACCACAACAACAATCGTTCATACGCGGCTTCCGTAGCGTGTGTCAGGGACGAGCAATGGGCATGTTCTCTGCTGCCGACCTGCAGCAGCTGCTGGTAGGACAGCCACACTTCGACTGGAAACAGCTACGTATGACAGCACGCTACGAAGGTGGCTATCGACACGACTCAACTGTTGTACAGTGGCTTTGGCAACTCATAGAGGACGAGTTGAGCGTGGAGGAGCGGATGCGATTCCTCGTGTTTTTGACGGGCAGTAGTCGTGCACCGCTGGGTGGGTTGGGTGAGCTGCGGGTGTGTATACAGCGTGCGGGGCCGGATACGGAGCAGTTGATGAGTGCATCGACGTGTTATCATACGCTGTTGCTGCCGGAGTACGACAGTAAAGAGAAGCTGACACGGAAGTTGAAGAAGGCACTTGAGTATGCGGAAGGATTTGGTTTGCAGTGAGGCAGTGGGAGGGTTGGATTTTGGTTTTGTGCATATTGTCGGACATTTTGTCAACGCATCGCAAACTCGCATGTGAATAGCATTTGATCGTCGCTTGTACATAGAAGCAGCGCTTTGTCGCTTTTGGCTTCTGCCGGCCTTCCATGGCTTTTTATTTTCGCTTTGTGTGTCGCGAAAGAACGTCTGAGTAAGTATTCATCTGCGTTGTGTGCGCTTCCTTCTGGCACTCAGTGCACCTTGATGCGTGATCGCGTAAAACTTGGCGAAAGCTTAATGGTGTGATCGAATAAAGAAAGTCTATATTCACTGCTACACATCTGAACAACTGTCGGCAAGCATGCTGCTTCAAGCCGACACAGACTTAACTTATCAACAAAAGCCAACGTGCACCACATCCCACTGCGTGCCGCCCCGCCAACCAACATAGATATTGACACACTACTACTGCTCCATGCATATAACTTATCACTCACGACACATCCGGCTCACACTCACCCGCCATATCATCGTCCACACGTCGACAATCCCACATCGACACCACCCACACCACACGCTGTGGCCGCTGCACCACACCACCCCGCCCATCGTCCACCTCCACCCAATCACTCACATACGTCACACCACTCATCTCGTAGATGAACCCATCGCGCAGCTGACTGCGCCACAGTGCATTGATCTTGTCCACCTCTCGCCTGTACAGCTGCCGCATCTTGGCTAGGCTGGACGGGTACTGCTCCTGCAGCTGTGCTCGCACCATAGTGCCGGCGGTGGGGCCGTTGACGAGGACGTGGTCGCCGGTGAGGCGGCGCAGTGACTCGTTGGCCTGCCATACGCGGTCGTCCATCAGCTCGTCATAGGAGCGGCCGATGATGCGATTGAGGACGTGGTGACGCTCCCAACCCGTCGACTCCAGCATGTAGCTGTTGCAGTCCAGCACACGGCTGGACGGGCCGTCCACTACGAACATGGCCACACGGACGGACTGGAGGAGGGCCGAGCTGAGGACAGTGCTGTGATAGGAGTCGATGGACGGGTTGCAGGGCGGAGAGAAGGAAGGGACGGGTTGGGACGGCTGGTCGGCGGTGAGGTGTGTTGTGTTGGTGGCGGCTCGTAGAGCGGCTGTGGTGGCCTGCAGCTGTTGAGTGAGTATTCGTATGTTGTCGTTCTGCCGATTGCACGTGTGCGACAGCATACCCACCAGCCCGTGCAGCTCGCGTGCTCGATGTACGGTCTGGTCGATGACGGCCGCCCTGTGCTTCCGGTGCTGCTCCTCCTCTTCTGACGAGTCGTTCTCGTCCTCGTCCTCGCCTTCCAGCTTCACTGCTGAGCAGCGCAGCTCGTTGGTCAGTGGTCGACGCCGCTTGGGGCGCAGTGCAGAGATGACAGCGGTGGGAGTGGAGACAGGAGACGAGCGATCGCGCGGCGTTGTGGCGACGGAGGATGAGGAGGAGGAGGAGGAAGAGGAGGAGGAGAAGATGGAGGAGTCGCGCGTGGGTGGCGTCGGCGGTATCAACAGCTCAGCGCTGGACACCTCCTCAATGGCAGCAGACAACATGTCCGGCCCACTGCCAACAGCCACGGAGGTGTAGGGCGCCGCAGGATACGGCGACGGGGTCGACGCGGTGGAGGGAGAAGAGAGCGATAGGGAGGAGGGTTGGCTGCCGGCAGCGGAAGGCTGGAGGATGATGCGGACAGCAGTGCCTCCAGTGGCGGCGGTGAGAGGAGGAAGTGTCGGGATGGAGAGAGCTGAGGCAGTCGCTCGAAGACGGAGTTGGAGGAGGAGGAGGAGGCGAGGAAGGAGGCAGCCGGCAGGTCGACGAGCGCAGAAAACTTGGGTGACTCGCTCATCTGCTGCAGCTCCTCCAACTTTTTCTGCAGTGCTGCGGCTGAGGAGGAGGAGGCAGGGCAGGAGGAGTAGGAGGACGGGAACGGGGACATGCGGTGCTCGACCTTGATCGTCATGGTGCGGTATGAGGGATGGCTGGGCTCACAGTGCTGAGATACGACTGGGTGTCACCGAGGCTGGCTGCGACCTCGAAAGGAGTGTAAGGCGAAGGGATAGTTGCACACTGGGGTGAGCACCTGACCGTGCCCGTTGAGAGGTGGGCCTGCGCCAGCATCAGTCCACCCAACTGTCGCCCGGCAGCTTGTGCTCCTGCGACCGTTCAACGCGGCAGTCGCGCGAGGCTCAGGTGGGAAGAGACGGAGTGGCGAGGGAGAGGGCGCAGCAGTGACACTATTTGTGCCCGCTGCATGAGTGAGACAGCGCGGAAGGCGCGTTGTGTTCTCACTGCCCTCTGCTGTGTGGTTGTCGCGGGATGCGTGGGCGTATGCGAGCACACGCAGTAGCTGGCTGTCGTTGGAGCGGTCGGACGCGGTTGCGCAGAGCTGAGGCTTCGAGTGCTCCATTGCGCTGGAAGCGCTTCGGCCTTATCAAGGGCAGACTGGTCGAGCGACAGCAGTGGCGAGTGGTGTGTAAGGTGGCGTTGTGTCACAGGACAGTGTCCCCAGTGTGCGTTGGAGCTATGAACAGCGCGATTGGTGTAATCCACAGTGGCGTCTCAGTCAAGCAGAGCGAAGTGCGTGTGAGCTTGTGATTGAGACGCACACTGGCGCTTGTCTGGCGAGTGGCGCGGCTCTGACAGTGCATTGAGCAGTGCGTGAGAATGTGCATCGGAATGTAAAGTGCGGACACAGCCCGTCGCCGACCGCCGTTAAGAACGTGACTTGACGAGACTGCGTATGACAGCGGCCTGTGATGCACTAGGCAGGCACACAGTTGGAGTATGACAGTGACGAGCACACAGCCAGCAGCTGACACATGCCGTGTGCTGGAGTACGGCGTAGTATGAGCAGTGCAGCAATGACTACTACTAGGCCACCAGCCTACTACCAGCTGGCCGGTCCTAACATCGGTCCGCTCCTGCTTCGTTCTCTGCTTTCGTCCATCTCGTTCGTTGTCGTTCTCACGCTCAACAGCACTACAAACGACCTGCTCTCGATGGCTGCTGTTCCAGCTTCTCTGCGCTACTGCACTCGTCTCATTCGCGCTTGCTAGCACTGTTGTTCCTGCAGTGTTGGCTGGCCGCGCATTGCTTCTCTGGCTGGCTGCATCTTCGACGCAATGTCTTCTCCAACTGACACGAGTTCGCCATCGTCGCCTCCAGGTAACACTCGCAACCACAGCAATGCACAAACAATTGTTTCTCTCTTGACCATCACTACAACTCCTTGCTCACTCCTTTCTTCTTCCTCTCCTTTTGTCTCTCCCAGTGGACGTGGACGATGCGGGCGAGGAGACGGACGACGACGTGCCGCTGCCCGCCGACGACGACATGACGGACGACGACAAGCCCGCCACAGCAGCAGATGAGACACCAACCGAAGCAGCAGAAGCCGAGGACAACGATGCCGACTCAGCAGAAGCCGACGACGGCCCCACCACTCCGCAGTTCAACGCCACCACCGCCCACTCGTTCAAGTCCCCGCAGTACCTGGCGAAGAAGGCGGCAGCAACGCCTCCCGCTTCCGCCAGGCCAAGGTCATCCTCAGCGGCGAGCAGTACCACAAGTACCCGCCCACCGTGCCCGCATACCCGCACCTGCGCGCCGCCAGCTCGCAGTACCCGAAGCGAAAGTACTGCGACGTCACACACTACGCCACGAGCTATACGGACCCGAGGACGAGGCTGCACTATGCGGACGCGCTGGCGTTCTGCGTGGTGAGGACGTGGGGCAGGGAGGAGGTCAATGCGAGGCTGGCGTTGAGACGGGCGCAGCCAAGCGAGATCAAGTGAGCAGGTGCACAATAACTGGGAGCAGATCGAGCAGACGCTGTTACCAAGTGCTACCGAACGTCGCAGCCCAACACTGATCCAGCATTGCACAATGAGACGACGCATCCGTACAGCGAGATGCTGCTTGTGCGCAGCCATCTGCAAGGGAGCAACTCGGAGACAGCCGCGGCAGCAAACGAGTGGTCACGGAGACGAAAGAGTGAGGAAGAAATGCTGCAGACTGGGTCAGCACGCAGTGAGCTGTGGAGTAGCTGACAGCTGTTTATAGAACGCATCATCGATCAGACATGCAACATTCATGCTGTCCTCGCGCAGGATCACTACCAGTCCGATGCAGTCACTCTACCCTCCTCCCAATCCCATGTTTGAGCAGGAGTGACCGAGCGACATTGCTGACCGAAGCACTCCGCGTCTCAGACACATTTGTGACCATCCAGCACTCATGTTGCTCTCAACAGCGTAAGGTCGACGCAACGGCTGTAAAGCGACAGAGCAGAGCAGTGTCGCTCGATCGATCGATCGTGGGGAGGTGAGACCGGCGTCGTTGCCACAGCAATATCTCACCCTCGCACTCTGCTCACACTCGCTTCTTCCGTTCGCCTCATCCAACAGTGTGGCGAGAGCCGCGGCGCTGACAGCACAGCGATCGTTGGCAGCTAAAGCCTTGTCAGTCCGCTGGAAGCTGGTTGGTGCTGCTCACTACCGCACCTCGACTGACCAGTTCAACCAGCAGCCGCGTCACATTCCTCGCATCGTCCAACCCGCTGTGCAGCCTACCAACAAACCGCAGCCCCACCTCGCGCAACATACGGCGCAGGTGTGGCCGACTGCACTGCGGGTAGTAGGAAAGGAAGATGAGTCGTATGTCGCAGTAGTGAGTGAAGAGGGCGGGAGAAGGCGTGGGCAGACGCTTGCGAGTCATTTCAGCGTGGAGGAAGTGTTGGAAGTCCGACTGGCCATCGCACACCCAACAGCAGCTGGAGGAGCGGAGTGAGTGGTGGGAGACAAGGAGGTGGGTGAGGGGAAGTGGAGGTTGTGTTGCTGTAGGAAGTTGTAGAGTTGATTCAGCACGGTGGGTAGCGTTGGTGCGGTGTCGACGTTGGCTTGTGTGATGCGGTCAGCTCCGTGCAGAACGCAGTCAGCTTCGGCCTCTCCGTCGGCCGAACGAACGAGTGAAACTCTGTCGACAGCCACAAAGATCAACAGAGACAGAGGTGATGTGAGCAACTGAGCTACAAAGCGGTAGTAGAGGGGAGGAGCTACCTGTGCTGCGTGTCTGTGGCCTGTCACTGACCGAACTCCGCTTGTCTGCTGCGTGCATTGACGAACACGACGGGGAACTCGATAATTTCATGCAGCCACCAACTGTCGCCGCGCTCGCACGTACACTCGAAGTCCACTACAGCGTAGTAGTCGAATGGCTGTGCTACCGGTCTGCCTGTCAGCGGCTGCGGTAGGGCTGGCTTGGTTTTGATCTTTCGAGGCTTTCGACTCACCTGCAACCAGTCGCCATCAGCCGTACCATCGTCGTCCAGCACAGCGAACATGGACGGTGCAGCGATCGCAGTGGAGGCTGCCATGGCAGAGGTGGTAGTGGAGTGAGCCAACTATCTGCACTTGCACTTGCCTTGCATTCGCAATGTAGTGAGACCTATGAGAGGCGCTGAGTGCTGCTAGACCGCTGTAAAGACGAGGTGGAGTGGAGATCGAAAGGTGGCGCGTTGGCGTTTTCGTGCTGTGCGTTGGCTTCATTTCACAATCGCACCAGCAGCGGACTCGGAAAATCCACCGAACTGACAGGCAGTGACAGCCTTTCTTGCCCTCTCTCTCTCACAACTCTCGACCGTCACATTCATTCAATTGCTGCTACTGATTGCTGGTTGTCTCGCACGTCCAGTTGACACTCGAGCGCAATGACGACAACTCCTCCCGCTCCCGCTCCCTCTCCAATCCGCCGCCTGCTGCTGCCCCCACAAACACCGCCACTGACAGCGACCTGTCCCGGTCTAAGCACCCGCTTGCAGAAAGAGATCAAAGGGCTGAGAAACAAACCGCCTCCCGGCATCTCAGCATGGCTGGAACAAGGCAGCAAGAGCAGACTGAAAGCTCGTCAGCCACAGCACAGCCACAGACGTCCCTGTTCAGCAACGGACCTTCCTCTGTAACTTGCTGACGTGCTGTGGTCTGCTCGCACTGTGTGCAGAGTTGTACGGCTTCCCGGCGGAGTCACCTTTCGAGAAGGGCGTGTTCGAGCTCGAAGTCAACATTGAACCAACGTCAGACACTGACAAACACTGCACAGTACTGCGCGCACTCTATCCGCCTAAATGCTCAAAACCGCTGCCGTTCATTTGTTTCTCCCCTGTTCCCGCTGTGCAGCTATCCTCACCGACCTCCCTCTGTCCGCTTCCTCACACCTGTGTACCACCCAAACATCGACGAACAAGGCAGAATATGTCTCGACAGCCTGAGCCTGCCACCCAAGGGCATGTGGTCGCCCCTCCTCACCATCGAGGCCATGCTGCTCTCCATACAGCAGCTGATGGCACACCCCAACGGCAGTGACGGGCTGAGTAAAGAGGTGACGGATGTGTACAACAGCAATCGAGCGGAGTGGGAGCGGCGTGCGCGGGACATGACGGCACAGCATGCGGTGGCGGGTAGAAAGCCGGATGTGGGGGGACGCGGGGGTGGAGAAGAAGGCGGGTGGTGAGGCGGATGGAGTGCAGGAGAAGGTAGACGGGAGTGGAGCCAGTGCAGCGAGTGACGGCAAGAGGAAGAGAGAGGAGAAGGAGGTGGATCTCAGTGCAGTCGAAGACGGTGGTGCGGAGGAAAGCGGCGACAAAAGAGCCAAGGTAGATTGAGATGCATGGCAGCTCGCCCCACCGATCCTCCAGTGGTCGAGTGTTTTCATAATATACGCTATATGTCCATCGAGCGTCCAGTTTGTCTGGCACTGGCAAGCCAACTGCGGAACAGCACTGTTGGAACAATCGTTGTATATTCCTGCACACCTGCCGCGTCAAGGTGCGACACTCAGCCACCGCCACCTTTCTTCCACCATCGTGCCGAACTTTTGCCACTCTCCGGCGATATCCGTGCCTCCGCCGGCAACAGCCGCGGCCTCACATCCTCGCTCAACCCTTTCCACCACCGCTGCTTCCCACCTCCTCCCTTCACCCACCCACCTCGTCGCATCCAATCCCGCCACTCCGCCTCCTCCTTGCGCCGCCTCCTCTCCTCTGCCCGTGCATACAGCTCCAGCTGGCTGACGAACCCTTCATTGGGATGTATGTACGGCCGTGCCTCATAGCACACCTCGTATGCTTGTCGTACATTCCACCCGTACAATCGCACCAGATACGCGATCACCACACTGGCGGACCTCGATATACCCGCCTGACAGTGTATCAACACCCGTCCCCTGCACTGCCAGTGCGCGTGCAGCAGGTACGGTATGCAGTCGTTCAGTGCAGACAGCAGGTCGGCCTCCGGCAGGTCCAGCAGGTACACGAAGTGCGTAGTGAGCGCGTGCATGACACCAGTGAACTGCGGGTGTGCGGAGGGTACGGAGGTGGGCTCACAGCTGTTGCTGGTGGCCTGCCCATTGTGGTCGCGCTGTACAGTGAAGCTCAGTATGTCCGCATCCCGTATATCCCCCGCCTGTGCCAAGAAGTTCAACGGCCGATTCATGACCGTCAGTACGTGCGTAATACGATGCTCAATCAGCCGGTCGATGTTCATGACACTCTTGGCACTGCCCAGGTAGAGGCCGGGCACGATCTGTTGGAAGGAGGCCGGGCTGAGTGGGTCGTCGCTTTCCGACCAGCTTTCGAGGAATTTCTCGTCGAGTTCGCCGTTGGCGGAGGACGGTAGGGGGGGTCGGGTGGTGTGGGTGTGCGGTTGGGCGGGTGTATGTGGATGGTGGCTGTAGTTGCCGCCGGCCAGGCTGTTGAAGTGGCGAGTGGCGGGTGGTGCGGCGGCACCGGCGGTGGAGAGACGGAGGCGGCGGTGGTGGGTGTGGGTATGGAGTAGGCGGTGATCCAGGCTGGTTGGGTGACGGTGAGCGCGGGTTGAAGTTTGGTGACATGGCCGTCACTTCTGTCACCTCATCACCCGTCTTCAATAGCGGCAGTGACGGCGCCACTCCCATACCTTGCCTACCTCCCATCAGCGATGACAGCGACGGCCGCCTTGCCGCCAAGTCAGCCAGCCCCGCAATCCCCGCCACCCCACCCATGCGCTGCTGTGTGACACTCATACGACCCAGCGCATGTGCCACCGACGCAAAGAAAGTAGCACGCTTGGCCTCGGCGGCAGCGTCGAGTGCTTGTTGGCGCGGTGCAGTGAGAAGGGCCGAGTGGAGCGCACTACGACAGACGGCGAGCGGTGCTGCGGAGTGGCAGTGACGGCGTCGTGGGAGAGGAGCGGGTCGGAGGGCGAGTGTGAGGCGCGGGGTGAGGCGACGTGGGGGTTGAGTGAGGCGAGGAAGCCTTCAGGGCCGGCGGCGGTGGCGACGGCGTTGGATTGGGCGGAGGGTGAGGCGAGGAAGGGTAGGCGTGGGAGAGGTGAGCCGTTTAGTGTGCGGCGTTGGTTGCTGAGCTGTTGGCGCTGCCAACGGGCGGTGGTGAGAGTCGGCCTAGTTGGTGCAACGGCTGGTTGACACTGTGTGTGGGACTGCGAGAAGTGGAGGCGGCAGACACGGACACAGAGGCGCTCACAGCAGCCGAACTGAGCTGCAGCATGGAGTGCGGTATGGAAGGGGTCGATGTGACCGATGCTGGCGTGGCAGTGATCAGGGGCATCGCTACATCACTGTCCTCTTTGTTTGCACTGGGCTGGAAGGGATGGCAGGCTGCCTCGCTCACTTCCATGCCACCCACACTCTTCTTCTCCTCTCTCTCCTTGAGACGTGCCACTGCAGGCGGTTTGGGCGAGGTAGGCGACGCAGGCGAGATGGGTAGTGATACGGCGCACACCAGGTCCGCCTGCTTCGCGCACAGCTCATCCGCTCGGTCCTTGCTCACACTTGGCCAAAGCCGTTGCGCAGCAGGTTTGGGCTCACTGATAGGGCAACTGTTGAGTTGAGGTTGTCGGTCTTGTGCTCACTCCTGTCGTCGTCGTCCTCATCCTCACCTTCCGAGCGACTCGATTGACTCTCCACACTCGTCGCCCGACTGCGCTCCTCATCGTCCGCCGAGCCGCCACTCACCTTGCGGTCGTAGTGAGCACTACGGCGCGAGAGTATGAGGAGACGCGAGCGACGCTGGACTGACTGGGTTCGGGGTTGTCGCAGGAGTTAGAGGCGGCTAGTATGAGTTGCGACGTGTGGATGGTGTCGGTGTGCTGGGGTGCGGAGGCGGATAGCGAGGGTGAGGCGGATGCGTTGCCTGTGGACGGGTTGGATACGGACAGAGAGGGATGGACGGCGCGGATGCGAGGCGGCGCTGCGGTGCTGGCGGGCGCTCGTGTGTTCGTGATGCTATCTTGCTGCTTCCCCCGCTGCCGCTGCTGTTGGCTGATGTCGCTGCTGTGAAAGTGTTGACGCGGACGGACGGTCGACTGGGCGAGGCTTTGCCTGTGCGAGGTGAGTTCCTGTGAGACGAGGGGCCATTGGTAGAGGGGGCGACGGAGGTGGTGCGAGAGCGGTTGTGTAGCGTCGCACCGGACGAGTTCGATCGCAATCGACCGGAGACAGGCGGAGACATGAGAGGAGAAGGAGGGAGGGAGGGACAGGAGAGATGGAGGCGGCTGATGGCTGGTCGCGTATGCGAGGGTGCGCTTGGCGAGGCTCTGTGGCCTTTAGCGCTTGGGTGGCGTGTGTGGCATGGCAGCTGCTAGAAGCGATAGGCCTCTTCTCAGCCGCTCGTACCACACAGGAAGATCGATCGAAGCCAATCAGCGACGAAGCGAGGACAGTGAACCAATCAGCTGAAGGGAAGAGCGAGAGAAGCGCGACAAGGCAATGAAGGCGAGTGGAGTCGTAGCGCACTGAGCGCAGTGATAGCAGCGTGCACGAGGCGGTGGATTGGCCACGCTACCGACGTCACGACGTGCTCTCATTACCAGGCGGCGGGTATGCAACACAACTAGCAAAGAGGACTGAGCTCCCGTGTGTGACATCCGCTACCAGCACTGACTGGGTAGCACACTGCCGACAATAGCACACTTGCCGACGACGCCATCCTTGTGCGTCTGCACTCTGCAGTGTCCATTATGCGAGACGGCGTCACGGTCACATGCTCAGTGTGACTTGATTACAGTGGTGTTTATCGCTGAAATCAACACCTGTATCGAGATGCACCGCGTCCGGTTGTTTATCGCGTTGTTGTTGACAGGCTTCGTAGTGGTTCATTGAAGCTGCGGCATTGTGTTAGTGTACGATACGCTCCGAGAACGACGTCGCGGAGCAGAAGTGGCGGACTGTGGACTGTGGGTGAGGCGAGGCTGCGCGTGTGAAGCACGTACCGTACAACGACTAGCAGTCTGCCTATCGTCTCCACTGGCCACGTCTCCGCCGCAGCCCAGCCCAGGCAGTGTATGTCTCGGCTTCTCTGCATGGTGTTCTCTCATAGCCCAGACTGCCCAGCACACATACTCTCACACTCCCACGATCGCACGACACCAACAAAAACTCTGAGCGACGACAGTGCGTTGAGTCGAGCACAAGCGCAAGAGGGCAGCAGCAGCGGAAAGACGACACTCGTACAACCAACAGCTGCTGATAAACGTGGCACGAAGGTAATCGACCACTCCACACCGTCAACACTGCTCGAGCGACACACAACGCATACAACTTTGCACCCGGTAGCTCGAACTGCCTCGCTGCTCTCGACTCAACAGTGTCTCGACTTGTCGGTTCCGCCTGCGTTCTCCTGCCAGCATCGCGACTGCCGCTGATTGTAGTGCTTCCCGTCTCGGTCTGCTGACCATCGCATCACAGACGTCCCAGCGGCCACTACCGCATCGCCCGACACTTCCGCTGCGCGGCGCTCTCACTCTTTCACCCCTCCCTCTCTGCCCTCCTCCGCCGAGTTCCTCTCTCTCTTTCTCTCTCTCTTCTCCCCGCCTCGTCCTTGACCCTCACTGTTGGTGATGTCTGCCATGACGGCGTACTATCCCATTCAGTTCGACCACGGTCAAGTCCACTGTCTCCCTATGGCTCCTACGTCCACGTCCCGCAAGCTCAGTACCCCAACAGCTCGTCCAACTCCTCCGCCGCCTCCGCCTCGTCCACCGCCGCCGCCTCCTCCTCCGACATATCCATGCTCGCCATGCAACGAATGCCCTCTCTCACCTCTCTGCCCGATATGGACGTGCCGCATACTCCCCTCGTGCCCGTCTCACCCTCCTACGCCGTCACTCCAACCTCCTCCTCCTTTAACGCCATGCCCTCCCCTCGCTACCGCTCACGTCGGGCAACGGCCGTCCGCCCTCCTGGTCCTCCGTCTTTCAAGCCAACGCCATGTCCGGCCAGCCGCTGCCTGCACTGCCGCTAGCTGCCATGTCAGCCGCTTCCTCCTCTCCTCCCGTCAGCCCCTCTCCCTACCTGCCAGGCGTGAGCACGCAGTTCTATCACAACGGGCAGTTCAGTATGGAGATACCGTTCGCATCAGAGGAGGGCAACAAAGCAGCGATGGAAGCGAAAGAGGCGGAAGCCAACGATTCCAACGTCTCACCCTCCCCCACCTCCAACTCCACCTCACCCAAATCACGCAAGCGCTCTCGTCCAACCGCCGCCTCCACCTCCTCCAAATCCAACAACAAAAAGAAAGCCAGCAACAACCAAAACAACAACATCAACGAGCCGTCACCCACAGCCGGCTACACCCACATGTCCGCCGCCGAACTGAAGAAACAGAAACATAGAGAAATCGATGCAGCACGTAGAAAGCGCGAAGCCGACGCTGTCAATCGACTGCTGAAACTCATCGAGTCCGCCAAAGACGCCAATGGCAACGCAGCAGCTAGTGGCAATGATATGCGCAACAACGGCGACAACGACGACGACGACGGTGAGGGTGGAGGGAAGGGTGGGAAGGACAAGATGGACAAAGTGGGCATACTGGAGGTAGTGGGCAATCGATTGGAGGAGGTGGAGGCGGAGAGGGACCGACTGAAGGCGGATTTGAATAAAGAGCGTGAGAAGGCGGCAGAGTTGAGTGAAGTGGTGATGCGGCTATCGAAACAAGCCAAGGCACTCGCCTCTGCCAACGCTTCCAACCCTGCCGCCGCTGCTGCCAACAACGGCACTAGCAACGACTCGCTGTCCATACTCGACCCGCTCACCTCACTGTCACCGTCGGCGCGCACGTACATCAGCCAGCTGGAGCAGTCGGCCGCACTGTACTCGTCGTTCTTCATCCACTCGTCCCTCATCTTCCTCATACTGTCTGTCACTACTGGCCGCTGTGTGGATGCCAATAGTAAGTTCTGTCAGGTGGCGGGTTGGAAGCGTGAAGAGGTGATTGGTAAGCCGTTCGTACAACCCAAGTCAGAACTGATGCAAGAGTCCAAAGACTCCAACTCCTCCTCCTCCGACCCCTCCGCCACCTCCTCCTCCCCCGCCCAACCCAACTCCGACAACCCACCCAACCCCAGCCAACCCGCCAGCGGCAGCAGCGCAGCAGGCGGCGCGGGCATGCTGATGTGGGGCGTCGGCATGGGCAAGAACTCGCGCTACGCCAGTAACAGAGCCGAGCTGCTGGCGCTGTACACGGGGAGGAAGAAGGCTGTGACGTGTTGCTTTCGAGTGGCGCTGGCCAAGGGACAGCTGGTGGACGTGAGGTGCCGCTGTTGGTTGGGTCATGCTGGGGAGGGTGCGGATGCGGCGAAGGATGTGGCGGCGGCGGGGTTGAGTGGAGTGAACGGCGGTGCGGGTGCGACTGGTGCGGCGGCTGGTGTGGACAGTGTGAAGAGTGAGGGTGAGATGGTGGCCACACACTTGATTGTTCAGACGACCGAGGAGGACATCATCGTGCTGTCGTGAGCAGTTGGCAGTGGTGGTGTCGGTTGTCAGCTCACATGCTGATGTGTTGTGTGTGTCGCAGCGTGTTTGATTGCAGAGTTTTGTTCGACGGGCATAGTGGCTGACGTGTGTCACGCTTTCAACTGTCTATACATACACGAGAGAGAAGACATTTGCCCTTTGCACCATCAGTGCATACCTGTAGACGCGCGACGAATTGTCGGGGGGTTGTGGTTGATGGTCAAACAATTTGGCCGCTTGATGTGGCGTCACTGTTTCATACCGTTGGGAGCCGGCGGGTGTTTCGGTGGTAGTCGCTGTCACGATCGCAACGACTAAGCGTCATACTCACAGCAAACGTCGACCAAACCGGGGAGAGTAGGTAAGCAACACACGAGATCGTACCGACGACGAGTGTATGCTCTCAACCAAAGTGAGAGACTGTCGAAGTTGGTTGATACAACTCAGAGAAGTCAATACGTCATACGCAGACTTGGTACGGTACTGGGACGTTGTGAGTGGCCACTATTGAGCTGGGACGGTGGTCCACGCACGGCGGCTCGAGTTACAGACGCCGATCGAACCACTGAGCTATGGTGTCTTGCGCGAGTGTTGCCCACCGCTGCAGGGTCGCCAGACTGCGGTGGTGCGACCCATCAGCGTCGATCGGACAGATCGTCGGCCCGGCTGGACAAGTACGCGAGGACACAACAGGAGTGAGAAAGGAGAACAAGGGACACAGCAGCAGGCAGAGGCAGCAGTGGGCGCCGTCGGCCAACGCTGCGACCATCTGCTCAGCAACGCTGCAAACGACTCCGTAGAGCGTTCCTCACCGCCACTCCACCACACACAACAGACCCATTCCGCTGCCTCCTCTGCCATCACGCTTAGTGTCCTCGTTCACTAACACTGTCTGCTGCGTCACTTTCGATATCGCCAGCCAACAATGACTACTATTCAAGCGCAGTACTCGCCAACTGCTTCTCACACCACTGACCTGTACAGCATGCAGTCATATGGCCGCTATGTCGCCTCTGCCCACCTTGTCCCCATCCCGCCCTCACCCATCGCCGTCTCCTATACTCCACCGGCCTCTTCGATGACGACGACCCGCTGCCGTTGTGGGCTGCCGGTGACGCCTACACCGACTCGTTAGACTCAAACTCCACAGGTAACTCCACACCCGACTCGTCCGACATATCTCCCTTCCATCTGCCCTCCACCAACCACCACCTCTCCTCCTCACCCTCCCAGTCCCCCTCGCCCACCCCGTCCTCACCCTCCTCCACTGCCCTCGTCACCACCACCGCACCATCCAAGCGCAAACGCCAACGTCTGGCCGGCGCAACCAAGGAAGAGCGCATGGCCCTCGCCGTCATACGCCACCGCGAAATCGACGGCGCACGACGACAGCGTGAAAAAGAAGTTGTACAACGACTCGAACGACTCACTACCAACGATGAGAAGAAAGCCGACGACGCGGACGACAGCGCCGCCGCCAAACGCAACAACCGACGCAACAAACGAGAGAAGGTGGACGTACTGGAGGAGAGTGCAGAGATGATCGAACAGCTGCGGGCGGTAGTGAGGCGAATGGAGGAGGCGAGCAGTGAAAAGGATGCACAGATCACTAAGCTGCGCTCTCACATGTACGCTGTGGAGAGGGCGAGAGGCGACTTTGACGACTTGGGCATGCTGGCCACCAGGACGGGACCCAACCATCCCGTCGGCGTCAGCAGCTCTCATCCACTCTCCCTACTACCGCCTGCCACCGCCAGCGCACTGTCCATATTGGACGGCCGACAGACGCTGTACACGTCAAATCTGATTGCATCCGGCCCATCACTACTATTGGTGCAGCAGGGTACGGGTGCAATATTGGAAGCCAACGACCGCTTCGTGTCACTGTCCGGCTACTCTCTCGCCAACCTCCTCCACACCGTCCTGCGCCCGCCACTGCCCGGCATGCACGTCCGCGTCTGCCCTCTCATGCTGAAGCACAGCAAAGCACGCGGCGCTGCCATGGACGACGCGTACATCGCACAGTACAACTCGTCGCGAACAGGCATCATTGACCTGTGCAGCGGCAAGGAGCGACGCGTCGACCTCCTCTGGCGCATGTGCATGGCAGACGGTCGATTGTACGAAGTGACTTTCACAGCGTTCGTCACACGTCAGGGTGTGATGGTATGGCTGTGCAACTTGGAGGACGCCATGCTGGTGGAGGAGTGGAACGAGAACGACGAGGTGGGCCCGAACGGTCAGCCGCTGATGTTGTGTGATGAAGAGACGATGGAGAAGATGCTGCAACAGGCGAAAGCAGATCAGGGTCGATGGAGAGTGGATGAAGAGAATGAGAAAGTAGCACAGATGACCAATTGAGTAGCGTTACCAACTACTTTACAGTATGTTGGGCGTGGTAGCTTGGCGTTTGTTGTTGTCGGTGGCCATGGTGAGTAAGGCATCTGTTCAGGCGTGCCCTACGGCATGTCTTGTGGGCGATGTTGGATATTTTTTTGCAGCTAATTGTTATTATAGTGTGTGGAGACAGTGGATGGTGTGCCGGACTCGAAAATAGAAGCCACTGCTATTCCTACTTCTACATGTCCCGGTAACCTTCGATTCTGCCAGCCACGCACTTGCTTGCATTTGATAAACATGCCAAGGGCCGTAACCCGAGAAACTCTGCTCTGTCACTCGGTCAATTGCAGCACATAGGCAAGACTGGGGCCTGGTTCAACTGTTGTACATTCTGTTACACAAAAGCAAGCGATGCATCTCTGCTCAACTCAACAACGGCGGTACACACCACACACTCTCTCATACAACACTCTCGCAGACATACACATTTGTCACTCCCCTATCACGTCGTGCAATGCTACCGTCAACGGTTGTGCCAAAGCTGCCACCTCATTCGACCCCTTCAATCCAACCAACACACTCGACACCGCTCGCAATTCACGCCACACTCCATCACACCGCTGCCGCCGCTCCTCTCCTACCACATCCACACCACCACCACCCGCCCGCCTACTGTCCCGCACCACCTGCCCAAAGCTGCCCACCACCAGCCGTACATAGCGCAGTGCCACCAGTACGCAGCGCTCATACTTGCTTGCTAGCATAGAGCGCAGCAGTGGCAGTAGCAGCAGTGCACAGTCGAGTGTGAGCAGAGGTTGGTTGGAGAACTGTGGCCATGTGGCGCTGAGGAAGTCAGCTGCCACTGTTGGATCGTTCATCCCTGCCAGTGTTGCACACAGTGTGCGTATGGCGGCCGACTGCGACGACCCAGCGGACGGCGGACTGCACCACAGTGACGCCAGTGTAGCCAAGTTCTGACGGCGGTGGGACATTGCTCGTAGTGTGAGGTCGTGCTGCTGCAAGAGTCGGTCGCGTATGGCGTCACTGTCCTGTGAGGATGGTAGTGGTAGGGGTGGAGAGGCGGACGGTGAGGGTGGTAGAAAGGACGAGAAGGACAGGTTGAGTGGGTGGGTGGGTTGGGATGGTATGAGAGTGGTGGGAGGCGCGGCGGGTGCTGGCTGTGGTGGTGAGAGGGCGGACTGTGGAGTGGTGAAGGATTGACGAGATGCGTCGACGGATGAGGCTGACGAGTGCGACGATGGAGGTGACATCAGCTGCTGCTCAAAGGATGGCAGCACTGGTGCCGCCTTCTGTTCGACGACTGGTGCGGGCACACGGCCGGCTGCGGCGACGGGCCATCCGCTGACTACGGGTGGCTGTGCTGCTGCTGGCTGCTGTTGTTGTTGTTGCTGTTGTGGCGGCAGAGAGACGGGTGAAGAGGTGGCGTGAGCGCGGAAGAAGGCAGCGTTGGGAGAGGCGAGTATGCTGGGCTTGGCGGGCTTGGGAGAGTGAGATGAGCTGGAGTCAACGGGCGATGCAGCAGACACACCACTGTGAGAAGCAGAGGTGGGCAACGTTGACTGCATCACACGTTCACCCTTCCCTGCCGTCGACCACTGCTCCAACCCACTGCCCACCTTCGCACCTCTCGTCTGTCCCACCGCCCCGCGCCCACTGGCATATTCTCTTGATCGTTCCGCTGCCTGTACGGTGCCAACACCGTCAAGTCCACCAAGTCCACTCTCAACACATTCTTCACCTTACTCGCCACCACCAGCTCCCTATTCTTGCTAATACTCACATCGTACGCGCCGTCCCACCGGCCTTCGCAGCTGTCGTGGCAGTGCGGCGCGTCCCAGTTGGAGTATGTGCGGCAGCTGTCTGGCTGTACGGAGATGAGTGCTGTGCCGTCGGGGTCGAACATGGCATAGCGGATGGTGGTGGCCTCGCGTGGTGTGGTTGCGAGGTGGTGGAAGTGGTCGAGGTCGTGCAGTGCGATGTTGTGCGTGTAGGCGGTGGCGAGGAGGAGCTCGTCGGGGTGGAAGTGGAGGGAGACGACGGGCTCGCGCTTGGGCGGCCGTATCTCGTACAGCGCTTTGCCCGCTGTCACGTCCCATACCTGCACGGCGCCGCTGACGTCGCCACTGACCACCCAGCGACCGTCGGGTGAGAAGATGACGCGAGTGATGGCGGCCTCGTGCCCCTTATACGTCTGCATGCAGCCTTTGCGCTTCACGTCCCACAGCTTCACGTTAGTGTCCGTCGACCCGCTAGCGAAGTAGTCGCCGAACGGGTGGAAGTCGAGTGAAGTGACGGCCGAGCGATGTCCCGTCAGTGTGCGACAGAGGCGCTCACTGCGGCTGTCCCACACTTTGATGCTGCCACCCCGCGAGCCGCCTGCGACCAGCTCGTCACGTGCGTCGAAGCACACCGAGTCGACCGGAGTGGTGTGGCCGGCTAGCGACTGTGTCGGGGTGGGTTTGCCCACTCGCCAGCAGTTGACGCGGCAGTCGTCGCCGCCTGTGACGACGACGGACGAGCCCCAGCGGCCGATGCTGAGACAGTTGAGAGTGTCGCTGTGGGCGACGACATCGGTCAGCTTCAGCGGCCGGTGAGGGGTATGGGGCGGGAAGGTGAAAGACTCATTCATTGTTGCGGCGTATGCAGTAGCAGTTCGCGCGATCGGAAGATTGCAAGCAGTGGAGGCGGCCCAGGCGGGCGATGAATGCCAGATGTGCCACACGAGCGAGGAATGGTGGAGTATGATGGCAGACAGTGTCGGGTGATCCGGAGAGAGCGAGAGGAAGGACGAGAGGCGGGTCGAAGTCGTTTTGTGCATTGAGGCGATGTGATGTGTGACGGATTGTTGTTGACTTGAGCTGTTGTGTATGCCAGTCGTACTATCCGTTGTGGTGTCGCCTGTCCACGTTCAAAAATGTTGTCAGTCCACCGCCGTATCACAATGCGACAATGCCACATAACGTCTGCGCCTGGCCACCAAGCACACCTCGTATCCAGTAGTATCTGCTGAGAGCTCTCCGCCTACTGAGTGCCTCCTGCTGCTGTGGGGGCTCGGCGGCCACCTGCACCTCTTTCTCTGCCAGTGCCTAACATGCACTCTGCAACACTGCACGACTGTGGAACGCCGCGCACGCGTGATCGCAGCACTGGAGCGCCGACAACACTGGTCACGAGCGACGGCTGCGAACTGAACACTAAACCACCGCTCTGCTATCCACCCTGACCTAGCTATGAAGCCAACCTTCTATCGCCCCGCCGGCTTCGTCACGTCCCCTCCCACCTAATCCATCAGTTGCATCCCACTCCTGTTCCACCTCCCTGCTGCCGCTCATCCCGTCACTCTCTGCACCTTCACGACGCGGCATGGTGCAGAGGATCGCGCATTAGCCGCTTGATAACGCTGCCTGCCAACTGCACCGCACTCATCCGCTCCGCACCCTTCCTTCCTCGCTCCTTCCTCGTTTCTTCCTCCTGTCACCGCTCCTCCTGTCTATCATACCAATCCGAGCGCCCTCCTTTTCTGCATCTTCCTTCTCCGCTTCACCTGCAATAACTTGCATCTCTTCTCCGCCGCCGTTGCCGTCCCCGTCTCGTCTTCTTCCTTCTACCGTCTCCTGCCATGCCTAAGGATACCAACTTGCACAAAGCCGCCTACAAAGGTCAGCTCGCTCACTGAGACATTCTTGCACAGCACACTTCTCCTCCCGTACGCGGCAGAGCTCGCTGTACTCCGACCACGACAGCAGCTTCCGACCGTTATGCTCGCTTGTGTCGCGACCAACGAGCCATATCGTGCAGGCTCCGCTGCCACACGTTTGCACCCTTTGCTCGCACTGCTGCCGTCTCTCCTCTCGCTAACTCACTCGCATATCACCCGTCTGCTCCCTTGTCTGCTCAGGCGACGTGGGTGCGGTGGAGGAGTTGTTGGACGGCGGCGAGGACGTGAACACTTTGGGCGCCCAGAACCGCACCCCACTCCACCGCGCCGTCGGCAAAGGCCACAACCCCGTCGTCCAACTCCTCATACAAAAGGGCGCAGACCTCAACCTCACAGACGGCGGCGGCCTCACAGCCCTCCACTGGGCCGCCCTATTCGGCCTCGTCCAAACAGCACAGATCCTATGCGAAGCGCACGCAGACATCAACGCACAGACAAAGGGAGGCGAGACACCGCTGCACCTGTCGGCAGAGAAGGGGAAAGTAGAGATGGTCAAGTACCTGTTGGAGCAGGGTGCAAAGACGACATACGGGATAAGGGTGCTGGAGGGGGTGGTACGCCGTTTGATACGGCGAAAGAAGGCGGGGATGAAGGAGGTGATGGTGCTGTTGAAGCCGCCGGAGGTGGAGGTGGTGGATGTTGTGTCATCAGTTGAGAGAGTGAGGGGAGACAGGTTGCGAGAGTGATTGTATGTGTCGTGTGAGTGAGAGTGCTGTCTGTCGAAGAAGTGTTGTTTATAGTTGAAGTTAGTGGGGAGCGAGAGGAGGGAATATGATGGGCTCCAATTCTACTAGATGGGATTTGTTGAATTGTGATGTTAGCAGGTTTGGTGTGACATGGTTTGTGCTGGGATGCGGTTTGGATGTAATCAAGATAAATTGTACAAATAGCGCTGAAGCCACGGATGAGGGAAAGAAACACAGAATTGTACATATTGTAAAGAACAGTCGGACAACACTACGCAGCACTTGCAGCAGCACCAGCCTCATGATCAGCACGCAGCTGACGCACCAACTCATTGCCCTCGTCTCGTTGGCCCTTCCGTGTCACTCGCACCAACCCGTCCTTCAAACTCAGTGCCACGCGCTGCTCACCGTCCACTCCCTCTCCCATCTCTGCCACTTTATCTAGCGAGAATGCAGCATCGTCCGATGGCAGCGGCGATAGGAACAGTACTGTGGAGCCGTCCGGCAGTACTGAGCGATGCATCGACTCGATGGGCGCTGTAATCGTTGCAGACGGACGGGAGGATGCGTCGGTCGGGCGTGTGGAGCGTGGTGCGGTGGGGTGTCGGGGATTGCTGGATAGGACTGCGGACTGCTCGCCGCCCGCTTGCTTGCCTCCCTCGGCTGTCGGCTGCCTGTGGTGTTGCTTGTGTTGCTGTTGGGTTGCTGCTGCGCCTGCTCGGCCGTCGCTGCCGACGTCGAGTTGCTGCTGCTGCCAGGGTAGTGAGCGAGTGGAGGCGGCGGCGTTGTGCTGGTGCTGCCGCTCTCTCAGCTCCTCCATCATCTCCACAGTCTGCACCAGCCACTCGTCTGCCAGCTCGCGCATCACCAGACACAGCCCGTCCACCACCTCCTCCAAAACTGACACCACCGTGTCGAATGCGTCTGCCAGAGGTGAGGTGAGAGGGTGCAGGGGCGAGGGATGGCGGAAAAGTGTGTCGGATGTGGTGCGAGTGTTGTTGAGCAGGGCGCGCATGTTGGTTTGCATGGTAGCGGTGGAGGCGATCATGAGGGCGTGCAGGCGGTAAGGGCCGCTGGTGGCAGTGGTGGAGGAGGCGGGATGGGTGAGAGGAGTGGCGGCGGATGAGGCGGGTGTGTGCATGAGGTAGAGGAGCATGAGGGCAGACGTCAGCCACACTATGACCGTAAAATACACGTATACTCGGCAGAGCTGCCGCGCCCACTTCCACAGTGTTGCCGCCTCCATCTGTGATCGGCACAGAGGAGCCGGCAGAACGCAGGTACAGCGACTCAACGTCAAACGCTCCACTTACACTGCTGACGGCAGCATCACGACAACCTCATCGCGGTGTGAAGCTGATTCGTAGCCGTGAGAGAAGACAGATGGAAGAAGCGGAGGAGGCAAGCTGATTGCTACCTTCGTCAGGGAGTCGAGGTTGGGTTGTACGATGACTGGGACGACAACAGGATGAAGGAGCGGAGAGAGAGTGTTTGCCACGGTCTGTGATTTGTCCGTCGGGCAGCAGCGGTCGAGGTTTGGTTGGGTTTGTATGTGATGTGACGAGTTGGCTGCTGACATCTCGTTCATACTCACTTAGGCGGCACTACGCACGACCACTTTTCTATCCAGCCTCTCACACAGCAGTCTCTCACAGAGTCTCCCACACTTGATGCATGCTCGTGCGTCTCGAGTACGTGCCTCCGCCTCGCATGTGCGTCTGCTCATTCGTTCGTGCATCCGCCCTGCCATGCCATGCCATAACGCGCCCTGCATCTGCTGTCCTTCTGTTGCTGTGTGCGGGCACAGTTGAATGTCTCAGCTGTTCCGCTCGCCTCCGCCATGCAGCACGACAACATCCTCTCCGCACAACTTAATCACTTCCGCCTTCGCGCACGTCAAAAAGATGACACATCCTCCTCACCCTCCTCCTCTCTCCCGTCCTCAACCTCATCCTCACCCACCGGCTCAGCGGACACCACTCCGACCTCCTCGCGCACGACCTCACCCAACGCACCCTCACTCGCCTCACCTACCTCCTCCCCAGCCGCCTCCTACGAGATAACCACGCAGTCCGCCTCGCCGTCACCGCCGCACAACTATCATCCATCCTCACGCTCGCTGCCCTCCACACCCACCAAGTCGCCGTCCAATGCACTCCCCGTACCGTCTACTCCGCTCTCCTCTCTCACACTGCCTCCCACCTCGGCGTCACCCGCTCCTTCTCCCTCGCAGGCTGCAGCCGGCGCTCGATGGCCCGGTGTGGGAAGGATGGCGGTAGGGAAGGTAGCAGGAGGCAGTAAGATCGATCAAGCCGCAGGCGACGATAACGTCAATGGGAAACAAAGCGAGGAGCAGCAGCAGCAGGAGAGTGAGCAGCCACAGCGCGCCCGCTCCAACGAGACCGCCCCGTCGCCTTCCGTCCCGCCTGAAGCCAAACACGTCCGCTCGCTGCCCACTCTCATCACCGGCTCTCTCTCGCCCAGCCCTCCTCTGTCATCCAGCAATGCCGCCGCCTCTTCAGCGCCAACTTTCGGCCGCTCCTTCTCCCTGTCCTCAGCGCCCCATGCCAGCCAGTCGATGCGCTCCATACCGCTGCGGTCGCTCAGTCGCACCTCCATACTGTCACCGCTCTCCTCGCCGTCACCCTCGCCGCCGCCGCTGAACGCTTCATCTAGCATCGCCCAATCCCGCACATCGCCGCCCGTCTTCTTCGACGGACTAACTCCCGCCACCACACTGCGAACACTGCAGCCCGTACTGACGCCATCCACCGGCCTGTCGCCCGCATCCTCCGCATCGTCCACCCAGTCAGAATCGTCCACATCTCTCACTCCTGCATCTGCCATGCGTGTGCTGTTCACCGGACAGCGCGAAGAAGCGGGCATCAACCAGCCCGGCAGCACCACGCGCCGACTGTCAGGTCGAGTGTCGCGCGAGGCCTCCCCCACGCTGATGCCGCTGACTGAGGGCAACCTGTTGTCCGTATCGCCCGCCTCCAAACATCACAAGCACTCCTTCTCACTCACCAGCCCACTCGCCCTGCCACGAGCCTCATCGCAGGACATCAACGTCACCGTCCCCACACTGCTGCGCACCGCCACCAGCGACCGAATCGACCTCACACCATCTGCCGCCGCCGCAGCAGCCATGGCCATGGCACCCTCCTCCACACACACACTGTCCGCCACTCACAGCCAGCTGCACGACCCCAACATGACACACTCGCTGGCCAACATGTTCGACGTGCCACAGCCCGCCTCTCCTTCCACACTGCTGACAGCGGACGAGTACGACAGTGACGATGAGGGCGAGACGGCAGTGGACACGGCCGCACCGTCCGCGTCGTCCGAAGTGAGCGTGCCAACCCAACACGGCCTCTTCTTCCACCGCCTGCTCGCCCACCTGCCCTTCACTCTGCCACCCACACTCATCCGCCACATCGAAACCTCCTATGCCATCCTCATCACACTGTCCCTCTTCTACACACTGTTCGTTGATCCCATTCGGTTGGCACTGCTGCCACCGTCGTTCGATCTGCCGCTGACTATCCTACTGTTTCTCATTTTCCTCCTCCTGCTGCTCGAGCTGCTCTTCTTTCTCGTCTCCAACCCTTCCTACTCTCACTCGCTCGAGTGTGTGCTGGACGGGCTGGCCTGCCT